>VXAD01005103.1:458447-520625 GCA_013399195.1 Dicrurus megarhynchus | reverse complement strand
GGGAGCTCCCCTCGTTCCCCCGCCCTCTCGGCGGCGGAGGGACGGGGACAGGGGATGGGAAAGATCCGCCCCGAGGCGGCCGCAGGCAGCCGTGACTGGGGCCGGGCGTGGGAGAGGGGAGGCGGAGGGCTCGGCGTGGGTCTGCCCGGCGCCTTCGCTCCCGGGCCCCAGGGCACATCCCCGCGGGTGCGTTTGCAGCTCAGTGCCCGCTTCCCTTCACAGCTGGTGCCGCCGCTCCGCGCCGGGCTGGAGCTCCCTCGGACAGCCCCCGGTTGGATCAGAGGCGGGCAGGCAACCTCGTGGGTAGAGCTTGGCTGCGCCGGGGGTCTGAAGTGTTCTTCAGCTGGTGTGAATGAGACGGGATGCAGAGTGCTTTTACGTCTCAGGTTTGGACTGTCTCACAGTAGCCTGTACCAGAAATTCCTGAGAAATCAGCTAACCCTGTAGAGAGATGCGGTGTGAAGTGAGCATCACTGAGAAAGGAACCGCACCTAGGAAAGAGTACAAGGAGCCAGTGTTGGGACTCTTCAGCTTGCCGGTCTGCAGGGGGGAAGGTACCAGTGCAGGTGTGAGGCAGCCAGCGTTGGTTGTGACCTGAGCAGGCTTGTCGTCAGAAGGGGTGCTTGTCACTTGTCACTGTAACACACTGGGCAGCCATGCATTTACAGTCAGTACCTGCTTTATACGCAAACCTGAATGGATGACAAAAGCATTTCCCCAGGCCCCTTGTTTTGTATTCGTGACGTTCATTGCAGTCTCGAATTTTTTTGGCTATATTACTCATGGGGATAATGATGCTTTCAGAGTCCTGGTGCTTTGAGCAGAAGGTGCAGGAGAAAGATGGCATGGAAAGAGAAAAAAATCACAGTTTCCCTTGGAGCAACTTCTGCATGGTGAAAAAAGATATGATGGTGGTGAGTTTTAACCTGGTGAGGTGTGCAGGAGGGTTGATGTGTGCAGTTTGTGGCTTGTGCTGGTACACTTCCAGTAGGCACCTGGGATAGTTGGTTGCTCTGTTTTGTGTACTGCTCTGTCTTTGCTGATGAGTGGGTGCTAAATGAAAACTTGTCCTGGACATGCTTATTCATATTTGAGGAACATCTTATTTGCAATGTAGATATCTCCCACTACCTGGAAAAAATTGCTCTCCTTGCACATTGCTTATGTCTAAGAACGTGCTGGTACTGAATGCCTTCTGCTTGGAGGGTGTATCTCCTGTGATTGGTATAACTTGTTGAGTAAGTAATGTGTAGTAACCATTAATGCTCATTTTGGAATCCCAGTAGAACAGCATTTTTCCTTTATGGCTTGCATTTAGTCAGTGACGGCTTCATACATGGAAGAACTTCCTCCGCTTCAACTGTGACTTGTCCTGGTATGCTTGCAGATCCACTGTGAGGTGCTGGTGTGGGTTGTTGAGAAGTCCGTGAGCACTGTGAAAAAGTACATGTCAAAGCAAACGTTGCTCTTTCACTCTGAGACAGTGTTAGTCAATGCTGTCTCTCTTTTTGTTTTATAGTGGAAGAACCACAGGGTCTTTGTGAGGGAGTAAATCCAGAGACCACCTTTTCATCTGTTATCTGAGAGAACCTGCACTGTGCTTTGAACGTTCACCTGCTGCTTGTGTTTCACCTCATTATGCGTGGTCTCGTGTGTTCTTGCCACACTTTTTGGTGCACACTCTTCCCATGGGTTAGCAGCTGTCTGCCAGTAGCAGGCTGGGGAAAGACCTCCAAGTGTCTGTCTGACAAGGAGATATAACTGTGTCTGAGAAGAGGAAAAACATTTGTTTTTCTGTGTACTAACACTTTTGCTTGATGTTTATTTCTAGCAAGAGCACAGTCAGAGCTTTCCCAAGGACTACTTTGGTGCTGTGTGAAAAGTCTTCCAGGTTGTTGGCAGAAGTATGTTTCTCTTCATCAAAGATAGTAAGTTAGAGGCCTGTAGCTACAACACCATGATTCTTTCAGCACTGTGGTCTCTATTTTCTTTGTCTATTTTCAAAGCAGCTCTTCCTTCTTGGCTTAACCTTTGACAGATGTATTATTTATCATTGGAAGATGTGGAGAACCAGAACTAGGAAGGGCCTCTGTTGGGGTCCTGTAGTTCCCCATAATTTTGAGATCTGCTGCCAGGATTCCTGGTCCATCTATTTTTTTAGGTGAACTTTAAAGGAAGTCGCCATACTACTTGTTCCTTACCCCTCTTTGAAGAGGCCTCACCCAGAAATGGGAGACTTGGATTTTGTTTCCTATCTGAGAAAGGCAGACTTGCATGTCCCCCTCCCTGAAGAAAATCCTAGTGCAATATGTTTTTAAACTTTGTTACCATGTGTGAAATGTACAGGTATGCTGAAGTGGAAGCTAGACCTCAGGCTTTGTCTTTCCCAGGCAATTACTTAAACTAGTGTGCTAAAGAGTATTCTGTTTCACATTCTTCCTTTAACTGGTGCTCTTTCAAGGTGGGAGATAAAGGCTTGGCTCTCTTCAGACTGAAGGTGGTGTAGAACAGAATTGGATGGTAACCTTCCCTTATCTAAACTGTGCCCTTCCTGCTACAATGAAAAGTGAGCTGGCACAGTTGTATTGTATAAGGAACCTGCTTTTGTTTGTGTGTGGCCACTGTACTCTGAGAGTGTTTGCTGAACTAATGCCCCGTAGGGCCTGGCACTCGAAGTAAGGATAGGTGAAAGATAAGTATTGAGCTGGACATGGACCGTGACAATTTTGGACGATTGTGGAGTAGTGCTTTTGTTTTTAGAGTACTCTTGGGCCAAGTGAGGTGCTGCTTGAACTGTAGCAGCCCTTCCTAAGTTGAGATGATGCCACAGGAAGTGTGCTTAATGGTAATGTTGAAATCAGACAACTCATTATTTTTCAGAACTTCTGGGTAGCCATGAATGTGTGGATTGTTCATCTTTTCCACTGACAAAAGGTGGGATTTTTCTTTCTAGGATGGAGAAAGAGTTGAGCTCAGATAATGATAATGAGCTTTGATAATGAAGCAATTGACTGGTGATGCACCTTTTAACTGCATCATATGAAACATAACATAGAGATATGGCACAACTGTAACTTCTGATTAAGGGACTTTAATGGAACTCATAAGACTTTACAGCATGCCAGAGAAAGGGCTGTCTGTATCAGCTCTTCTGTTTAGTGAGAGACTGGAGGTACTTGCCATTTGCCGACTTACTGCACCAGTTAACTAAACCAGTTCTGGTGACTTGCTTTCTTCTAGATAGAAGACATTTAGAGGACGGGTATCTGCAAGGGTGAATGTGTTACTGATAGAAAGGTGAGTTTGACGTTTGGCCAAATAACAGGAGGAGTTTGCAGTATGCACAGTGAAGCCACAAAGGAAAGCAGATTTCATAATTGTATGATCAGGACTTAAATGGCATTCTGGCTCCAAGAGCTGAACCTTAGTTTCTATTAAATCAAAGCAGGTGTATGAACCTTTACAAATTCTGCATTTGTCCATGGAATTATGGTGAAATCAGTGTCATTCTACCAACTGCATTGCTGATAAGAGACTCTAAGCATGTAGGCAGTGGTGATATATACTCCTTTTGCAGTATTGAGAGTTCTCTTATCTTTCTCACACCACAGCAGTGGGATGAACCACATTTCACTGTTTTGCTAAAATGACTTCCAGAGTGAGGCAGTTGCTGTGGTTAGATAGCTGAAACATTTCTGAAGTGTCGTGTAGGTACTGGTCTGCTGGTAGACTACTTGTGAGTAAAGCATAGCACTTTTTTCATCATTTAAAGAAATGTATTTTAAATTAAACAGGCCTGCTGTATGTTTTTAAATGAAAATACCTTTTTTTTTTTTAAAAAAACCCAAACAACTTGAATGTGACTCTTACTGTAAGAATGCTTTCACAATGCAAAATAAATGTGCTGGACTTTTCAAGCCTTGGTAACTTGAAGAATTACTCTGTAAAAATGGGAGTTTTGAATCAAATAATAGTATTACTAACAATGTAATTCTGTATATGCAAATATGGCTTGTTGCTTGTTTCTGGAAGCCACTAAAGCAGTACATTTTTAAATTGTTTTCCAGACCTTGCAACTAAATATCTGTTAAAATTGCATTTAAATTTCTGTTCAGAATGTCTGATTGCACTGCAATCAGTCTGATTGTCTTTCTTATACTGATACTTGTAGAAGTATTTAGATGTTTGACTTCTTGGAGAAGGATCAAGAAATAATTGGTCTGAGCCTAGCTATGAGGTTATATGTTGATGTTCCTACTTTCCCCACTTGGCCCCTGGATTATGAGCAGTAAATAACATGTAGCTGCAGCTGATGCTTTTCTAGGAGAGATGGTAAGGTGGACCAAGATAGTTCAGCAGGCACTTCAAAGCTCAGTTTTGTATGAAGCAATGCATTAGAGCTCAGTGCCAGTAAATGCCCTGAGGCTACTGCAAACTGTGGATGAAGGGAGCACTTGTGTCTCTGCCTTGTGAGAGTTCTTACAGCAGCAATACTAGCCCCAGCCACTGCTCCCTTGCCTGCAGTTCTGTCAAATACAACTTCCATTTGGCAAAACTCAAGGTAGCAGCCTCAGAACTTTCAATCAAGCCCGAAGGGAGTGGGGTCTGCCTCTGTCTTTTGTATCGGAAGTTCAGTTGCTTATAGCCTTTGCTGTTCCTCTAAAACACCAAACCCCTACACGTGTGTACTGAGAGTTTTATACCGGAGTTACAGTTCATAGTTTGAAAAAGATTAACTGTATCAAGAGGCGGGGAAAAAAAGATACTGAGAAGGCAAGATTTGAGGTCAAGTTGTTTGTTTTGTTTTTTTTTTTTAATTTGGCTGTTGAGATGAAACTGAGCAAGACAGAGTAGGTGGAGCAAAGTACAGTAATAACAGAACATGAGTCCTCACTTAGTATTAAAAAAACCCCTGAAAGGAATAGCTGGTATGGAGTCATACACTATAAAATTCTTTGATACTCTGTGGCTAAAATAAAATAAAATAAATGTTTCTTGGAGAAGAGTTGTAGAGGAAACAGTTAATGTTTTTGAAAGCTTCTTTCACTATTGTGATCAAATGGTGAGGTGGGATTCTGTGTCACTGGAGAATGGGTATATACCTGAAAAACAGATGTAGAGAAACATTATAGCCTGTTGTACCTGAGACAGGATGTTGGTTTGCCAGGAGAAGGATAAAATCGAAAGGATTGCTGTTTCACATTGAAATAGGAGGATAATCTTTGCTGAAACTGGCTAAAGGTAAATATTAGCATTGCTGCCTTCTCATTAAAACAAATAGTCTTGGTTTCTGAGTAAAGCTAAATATTAGTATTGCTGCCTTTTCATTTAAACAAATATTTTCTTGGTTGAAGCCAAGTACTCTATTTCAGTTTCTGTCTCTAAATAGCCAAGAATTGTCTTGACTGAGGATTTCACGTGAGCTGAACATCCTTACCATAGTTTGAGGATGCAGAGATGTAGGAACACGGAATTTGGCCACAAACTTAAATGCAAGAAACTTCATTTAAACTTGGGAGGGTATGTGTTGTTTGGGGGTGGTTTTTATTGGATTGTTTTGTTTTAAATGATAAGGGGGCCAAGCACTGGAAGAAATTGCCTAGAGAAGTTGCATGTCTAACCCTGTAGGTACCCAAACCAAACTGGGCGTGGCCCTAATCAACCTGCACTATAGTTGACCCTGTCTTCAGCAGGGATCTTGAACTGTGTGATACACAGAAGTCCCTTTCAACATGAAGCTGTATGATTCTATGACTTCTGCACAGGGTTGGAAGTGGAACACCTGCAGTTTGTGACAAGATGGCATAAGAGGCTTTTTGAAAACAATTTGCAGCAAATGAATAGTGGCTCTGGCATGAAACCTAGGCTTTCCTAAAACATAATTCCAGGTATTTTCCCTTTACAGGATATAAATAAGAAGTGCTGCTATTGATTTTCATCCAAAACTCTCAAGAAAAAGGTACTTTACTATAAAGTAGTATAACAAACACTGAAATGGGACACTAGAGTATTATCTGAGAAAACAGAGGTCCTGTTTATAGAAAGATGCCTGAATTTTGATTGCCTTGACTCCCTTTTGGAGAGAGGAGGGCTACCAGATAATCTAATTCAACTTCTGTATTAATAGCAGTCTGTAAATACACAGTTCAATGCTTTCCTCTTTCATATGTGTTTTATGCTCGACACCAGTGTGTGCAGATTGGCAGGGCTTTTGTCTTTTTTGAGAACTGGGAGTTCAGGACTTTGGTTGCTCTCTTTGCCTGCCCAGGGGAGCTCATCTGTATTCCATTGCCTTTCAGAATAATGCAGTTAGTGATGAACATAAGTTACCTAGAAGATATTCACAATAAAAAATATTGATGATACAGGATTAGTTCATGTGTCTTGATGTAATTAACTTCCTTTTTTTCTTTCCATCTTTGCACAGCTTTGCTCAGTGACTGCCAGTGAAGCCTGTTCTTTAGTTGTATACTGGAGAGGGGAGTTCTGGTAGCCTGGCTCAGCTAGCACACTTTTAATTCGAGGACCAGTGCAGGCAGTCTGATTCCTTGTGTTTGAACATGATGTATACAGGATGTGGATCCAAAAACATTGTGAACAGCAAGTGAATTATAAGGTACTGTATACTGTGATGTGTACATGCTGCGAAAGTAGATAAAATGCTGAAAGTATTCCAGGAAAAAGAAGATGTTAAAGTTCATGTTAATGGTGCTGAGGTATGAAACAGATCTACACGTGGTAACCAAACTGGGTGTGGGAAGATGACTTCCTCCAGACAACATTTCTCATGACATTTTCTCATGCTGGAGGTAGCGGGCTATTTGCCACTACTGCCCTGAGCTGACAAGGAGAACAGAATATCCCATTGCCAGCAGCATGTTGCTTGTTTAATCTTGATTTGGTTTGGGATTTTTAAATTTAATCAAGATTGGTGACTGCTGGCATAGACAGAACCTGTATTTCTCTATTTCCTAAAGTTTTAAAGAGCTGGAGCCTCCTCTTCTCTATATACCTACAGCCAATCCAATCTGAATAAAGAACTCTTTTAAAAATCTTTTCCCTCTGACTTCATCTTCTACCACTAAATTTTGGTCTTTTCTTTTTTTTTCCCTTCTGATCTCTTTCAGATCCTTTTGACTGTTGAGCTTTCTGCACAAGGGAGTCGGTTTCTTAGAAAATAGATAGCTATGCAGAAGGGCAAGGAAAAGTGGAGTACTTGAACCTGCTGATGGCCTATGTGAGAAACACATCGAAAGCTACCGCTCTGATCCCTATAAATAATAAGTAAAAGGTTGAATAAAAGGCTTCTCAGTGCAGTTGTGATACTGGTGTTCATTCTAGTGGTGCTTCCTGTTGCTCATAGCTTGTCTTTGAGGAGTACCAAGGCTGGGTTTCTTTGCACTTACCTATGCTTTCATTCAGTCTGGGAGGCAGGATGTACTTTCTTTCTCTTGCAACCTTATCCCAACTTTGTCAGACTTCTGGGTCTGGAGTAGAGACCTGATTAAGTGACTGTTCTTACAAGCTTGTCAGCTCAGTTTCTCCTACACTGTTGCAGCACGACTCAGGCTTATTTTGGAAAGCACGGCTTTCTTGAAGTACTGGGTGGATGATGGCGCAAGAGCAAGTCGGCAGCATGGTAGATGTCCAGCTTCCTCTTCCACAGGTGTATGATCTCTCTTGCTCTAAATCTCTTCTTACTACTTCAGTTGCTTTTTAGCCAACTGAGCAAAATAAAAAGATTTTCTTTCTCTAATATTTTTGTCACCTCCTGCCTCTTTCATATGAATCCACTGATTGTTTTTTCAGAACCTCAGCTAAGGAATTCCTTTGGGTCATATGTATATGATCTGGGGGATGCAGTTGTCCAAATCTTTCAGTTAAGCAAAACTGTAGAAGGTGAGGTGAAAGAGTTTCTCCCCAGTTTCCTGTTCTTATTACTGGAAAGTCCTTATGGCTTGTTCCTTTTGAGGGTGTTCACAGGCTTTACAACCTAAATCCACAATGAAGCTTTTGTAAAGCCTGCCAAACAAATTGATCTGAACTGGCTTATCTTTTGTCACCTGCGCTTTTCACATGTGGTGTTAAGCAACTGAACTTCCTCATATGCAGCTTGAATGTTGTAACAATTTTAATTTAGTCACAAATACACACAAAGCAGTATGCCCAAGGCAGACTTCCTTCTTCAGGAGTATTTCTTGTTATTCCTTTTTTAAAATGGGAAACATGAATTTTGCTTTGTAACTCAACAGTGTCATCTGACAGTAAGTGAATTAAGTCTAAGAATGCAACAGTGTCATCTGACAGTAAGTGAATTAAGTCTAAGAACGCATCTATTGACTTTGATCTGGTTGCAGTCAGTTCAGTGATAAGTGCCACTGAAGAGCATTAGATACTGTGTATCCTGAGGCAACTCCGTTTTGATGAGTATGCATTGTGCAGTCAAAGTTAGCTGTGACATTGTCAATTACTTCATTACAATGCTCAGCTAAGCACACTGGTCCAACAGGTATGTCAGCTGCAAAGATGTGCTTGCCTTGGCTGTGGAATGCCATAGATCCTCGCCTTTTGCAGTGAGTATCCAAGTGCATAAACCAGCTTGTGCTGCATTTGCCAGGCCTGAACACCTTTGAAATAACAGGAAAAAATATGCTTGTTCTAGAAAAATCTGGCTAACCACTAAACTTAGAAAGATACAGTGAAATTTTATGAAATGTTTCTGCAGAACTTTGCTTCAGCTGTCATTTGACCAATTTACTGCTGCTTGGAAATCCTTATCAAAGGAGAAAACCTACAGCCTTTGTGGTGAATTCTAATGCAGAAGGAAAAAATTATACCATGTTAAGTGTCTAGTTGAGTGCTTTTGCTGTAACGAGAAGATACCTTGTTTCTGATGCATATCTGACACCTGCACAACTATTAAAGAGGTGCCTCTTGGCTCTTGATTGTGCCTCAGGTAAATGGTAACTGTTCCTCTATATTCAGAGGCAGTCTGAGGTAGCATGTCACCATACTGCAAAGGAAGCCTTAAACCACCCAACCCCCAACTTCGGAAACAGTAGACAGCTCTTTTATTTGTATCCATGGTGTCTGAACCCATGCCAGAAGTAGTTTGAAGATATTTGCCACTATGAAATAAGCCTTTCCCAAGGCATATAGATTGGTATATATGTCTTGCAGAAAACAAAACCCAAAGTCAAGCAGGAAATACTTCTGAGTGCTCCCATACCTACCCTTTTTTTTTTTCTTTTTCTTTTTTTTTTTTTTTTCCCTGAGGTTTATGCTTCTAGTTTGATTGCTGCACTCCCATCTGACTTTTACTCTAGGTCTTACTGTAAACTTCTGCTGGTGCTATTCTGGAACTGGGTAGCAATATCTGACTGTTTAGCTTGCTATTCGTCAAATTACAGGCATGCTGTCAGCAGTGTGGTTATTTTGTTTATTTTTTTTTTTCCCTAGCATTTGCTTGGTGCATGAAGAATCTCTTTAGATGCATTAGCAATGGGTGGCTTCATCAGTGATACTGGTGATGACCTATAGCTTCCTCTTAATTGAGATTTCTCTGTTGAAAAGATAAGAAACAGACACTATATCTTTGGCTGCTACTTGTTGTCCTTGCTTTTTTAAGCACCAATATCCTCTCTAAGAGCATAAGCATTACTGTGGAGCAGGTTTGGTTTTGAAAGCTGAAATTTCTGGCTATACTGTCTGGATTTCATACAACTAAATAATTGTGGTTTTGATGACAGTATAATTCTTTCCATGATTACACAGTAATAGTCTGTCAATGTATTCCTGCCAAAATATGGCGTGCTGTTTGCCTCTGAAGTTAAATACTATTAAAATACTAAAAGATAAACAGTATAAAAGGGATACAGAGCTCTTCAGGCCTGCATGCAAAATACTGTACTCTTCCATCTTTCAGGTGTCTCTTTGAGGTCTCTCTGCTCCATAGGAATACTTAAGAAAGTACAGCTGAGACGCTTCTTTGTGGTGCTGATTTGACTGGTACTGGTCAAGTGTTGCTCTGCTGAGACCCAAGCCTGGTCTGTGTCATCAGACCTTTACAGCCTCTTTGCTAAAAAGTGGTTTTGTTCCCCTCAGTGTTTGCAATGATACTGGAAGCTGTTCCAGAATCTGGCTGGTCTTCGAAAAGCAGTGGGGACTCTGCGGTTGGAGATCTGCAGGCTTAGTAAAATATGTAATTTTATTTTTGAAGGCAAAATAAAGTTGGAGAATTATTCTGATATGTCAAGGCAAGGAAGTTAAAAAAGACTAAGAGTTAAACTTTGCTTTATGCCCTTACCAGTCCATTTTAGGAAAGCAGTCATACTTGCAGCTGATCAGAGACTGAAAAGTTGAAACTATCGTTCTGCTTCATGTGTTTAATTTCTTGTGGCCACCTGATATACATTAAAAGTTTCTATGTTCTTATTGCAGCACTTTATAGTTGAATATATAGTGTCACTGTTTAAGTCCTTTTTCTGCGTTTTAAAATGAGAAGTGGATTTTTTTACTAATTTTAGAGATTTTCATTATTCAAGAGTAAAATAAGAGTCTCAAGACTGACGGTGTGTCCAAAATTACACTTGCTGTATTTTCATTGGTATTATCCTTGTGTTTTCACAGACTTCTATTTATGCTGAATTACTGTTTAAGTCATGTTATAAAAGCCATCTTGGTAGAAAGGCATTATTATGCTGCTATTTTTGATTTGTGAAGTCTAGCTAGAATTTCGAATAATTACATTGTCTGTAGCTTTACTTGTTTAAACGTTAGGAGAGATCAGATTTTTCTCAAAATTGGAGAGTAACTCAAATGGGGAAATACTGATTGCTAATTCCTTTTAGAGTGCAATTCAGCTTTGTCACATGCAAACGCTGTTAGTCTTAATCATACTTGAGGATTTTACATCTGTTGTCTTCATCAGTTGAACATGAGCATAACACAGACTTGGCAAATTGAAAGCAAATTGAAAGCAAATTCAAGACTACAAAAATTCCCTAATGATGCCATGGTTTTCATTTTGATAAATTGAAAGAACTGCAAAACGATGGTTTAAGTCATTTTTAGAAAACATGAAGGTGTGTAAAGCAGAAAATGAGAGTGTGCACATGCATTGGAAATACATTAACTGATGGGAAAGCTGTGTAACAAGTACTTGCAGTGGTGGACCTAGAGCTTACTCTTGACACTGGTTATGTAGACTGAGTTTCTCAGAATTACTTGGTGTGGCTTCAAAATGTGACAGTGAACTTCCACTAATTAGTTGAATCCATTTCATTTCCTTTATACAAGCAGGTGTTACTGGTGACGGATTCTGTCATCTGGGCCAGGAACCTTCTTGCTTAGCTGTTTCAACACCTGAGCATGTTGTCTAGGCAGCTGTTTCAGTGAGTGAGAGCCCAGGCTTTTTTAAGCAGATGCAGGTGCTTACTTAGGCATATAGCCAATACAATTCACAGCACCAGGCTTCCCTATCTGCTCTGCTGGGTGTGAAAGGTGCTTAGGGTGGCTACCTGATGGGGCTTATGCTTTTATTGTCCTGAGTAGCACCTCATCTTGCAATGAGGAAGCCTTTATTTTATCCAAAGCACTTCATGGGATAAACAAAGGTGATAGAATTTGGTTACTTGAATTGTTTCTTCTAGTAAAACAAAATGTATTGTGCAGTAAATGTGTTAATATGCCACTAAAGATTTGGGGACTGAGTACTTTTACAGGTACTGTTTCTGTGAGGCTGCTGCTTTGGAGTTGATCTGAAGAGGAGCAGTGCTCCCAAATCCCTACTTGCCTCCTGAGCATCATCTGCACAGCACTGCACAGCTTCTCTCTCTCTGATCCTTTTTCTATTTTGAGGGACTGACCAGTGTGTTTGATTTTTCAGTTTGCCTCAGTAATGTCTTCTCTTGCTTTCACGTGTGTACTGTGACTTTGATGTTAAATCAAGCTTCCAAGCAAAAATGTAGTGGTTTTGCTTCCAAAAAGTTTTAGTGAGTTGGGTGTTGGTTCACTGAGACTGTGGCACTTTGGTGTATTAGTGACTGTCCATCTTCCCCTTGTAAAACCTCCCTGTGATTACTTACAAATGTTGGCAGCTACTGTATTGTGTCTGTGTGTTGAAGGGCAGGATAGGGCCAGTTCATAGCCCTGGATGGTAAGAAAATGAAAAGAGTGGCCAAAAACAAATTAAGAGAGATTTTTTTGAGGGAAGTACAAGCCCACATTTGTCAAGAAGGTCTGTGATCTTGTGAGCCATTCAAAATGCTGAGTGAAATGTCCCCAGTTGCATCCAGATCAGTTCTTGACTTTCAGTGCTGGTGGTTTTGATGATTTTTTTTTTTTTTTTAATTGCTTTCACTAGGAAATAATTTGCACTTATGAGAGTGGCATTTGCTAATTATTTAACTTTGTATGTGTGTGTTCAGCTTTCCCTCTCACGTGTTTGGGACTTAGGGAAAAATGAAGAAGGGGAGAGTTTATAAATCCACAGAATTTGTCAGATGCATTGCCTTTAAGTCTCTCTAGTTCCATATGTTCTTCTGATTGTCTCAATAAAGAGGCTTTGTTTTAATGTAGGAAAGGCCAGGATGAAAAACTACTTTGTTTCTATCTTTACAGCAGGACTGTATTGCCTTTGGCATTATGCTTGTGGAGGAAACATAGCTCATAGTTTGTATATGAGCGTGTGGGGGAATCGGACTGATAAAATTCAGTGTTCAATTAAATTATAGTACTGTTGCAGCTAAAAGACATGACTGCTTTTCCATACTGAGGCAGTCAAGGGTGTTCGCCTTCCAAGCTAATCTGTAATGTTTTTTGTAATTTAAACTTAATAGTGAAATAGAATAAAATTCAGAATGCTGGCAGTGTGCCTGAAGCATCAAAACACACTGTGAAGAAGTTCTTTTGGGTTGTGGTCACATTCTGTTTGGGGTTTAACTCTGTTTTTTATTTAAAAGAAGATGCTATTTTATTGCAGGACCTTGAGTAATACATCCCCTAATGTGTTTGATCGAAATACTGCATTTTTCCTGTTTGTTTGGGTCAGATGTGGGTCTCGTGTCAGCATAAGTGGAGCTTTTAATTTTGTGCATGCACAGGGCTAATCATGGCTTATTATTTGGTTATGGATTTCTTGCTTGAAGAATCTCAAATGGTGCCTTTTGAAACATAAATCTGTTAAAGCCGTTCTGTGTTTAAGCAAAAGGTGGCCAAGTTACGAAGATCTATAGCTATGAAATGTGCATTAGCAGGCAGTTTCTTTGGAATATCTTTAATTCTTGAGGAATGTATGCCAAAACAGAACATCACAGGTTCTTATTTCTCTGTTTCTTGTGCTCTACCAAGTTTCTGTCTTGCAGTATTTATCAAACTGTCTTTCAAGGTGTAGTCCTATTTGGCAGAGATTATTTCGCAAAACAATTTGCAGATTCTGGATCTTACTATTTGAAGATCATGTATTAAAATACAGTTGACTCTTGCGTTTCACCCAGTGAAAGCAGAAATTGTGCTCCTATGGATATGGGCGCAATAAGCTTGCCTCTACTGAAGGCCGTTTTTACAGCTGGGTGTTAAAGTCATGAAAATGAAACTGCTGACACAGCCTTAATCACAGGGCCACAAGTAGCACTTCTTTGTTTTTGTGTGACAGTTTCATTGGTTCCTTACAGGTGTTCATGTATAATAATTCTTATAAGACAACACTTGGTAAGTTTTCAAATGAACCACGTTAATTCCAGGATTAATTTTTGAAGAGAGACCTTTTGACTCTTTTTTCTTTTGAGGTTTTTGGTCATAAAAATCCATATGTTGAAAATGTTCATTACTTTTAATTTTTCAAGTGCAGCCCTGTGTTGGGGGGAAAAGCAGAAAGAAACTGGCTTGCCTGTGACAGTGAGCAGCCCCGCTCTATCTGATGTTTCTGTTGTCAGACTTCTTGGAAAAAACATGGATCTCTCTTTTACTGCTCTGCCCTTGCTGATGGGCTGGCAGGACAGTGTAGGAGGTGTAGCTGCAGCATTGCTCTCTTTGAGGGAATACCAGGTATAGCAAAACTGTGAAGAAAAGCCTGTTTGCTTCTTCTGTTTAAGACACCAGCGAGGGAAACTGAGTACAGTAGTAAAGTCTTTCCTCTGTTCTTGCTGGGTGTATATAGGGATGTCTCGTGCTTTTAGCAGAGCTGATGATGGAAGACAGAGTTCCCCTTGCAGGGCTTTCTGTTGCTCCCCTTTGGGTCTGGTGTGTGTGGTGGGGATGGGAGGACAAAGGAGTGACTGTGTACAGAATGTGAATCTGGAACAGCTTAGGTGGCTATAGTCACTCTTCAGACAGCTTGGAGAAACACCCTCCACGGAGTGAACTGTAAAAGCTGTTGTTCCCTCGTAGGGTTATCACTGAGCCTCATTTTAAAGTAGCTGAGGGCTGGCACGTTGCCTCTACCAGGTAGTGCTGGTTAGTGCAATAATACACCAGGACATAATTATCTTGACCTCTGGAGAAACTGAACTGGGAGTAATTTGTTTCAGAAGTGAGCAATTTTCTGTGTGTGGCTCCTGGCATCTATAAAGCAAACAAGTCAGTGTTCAACTCCAGTTATAACCTCTCTGGGACTGCTGTTGAAACATGGCTAGCAGACATGGTGTGGTACTGATACACTTCTTTCTCCCTGGCCTCTACCTGGGCTTGTTGACATTTGGAAAATGCATGTGGAGTTTATGTGCAATTGAGAATGCTTTGATATGGATTTCAAAATTGTATCAGATACTGTAGTATGCATGTGTATATAGCTGCACCTTTAAACAGGTTAGGTAGCGAAAAACTTGATCTGGATTTAGCTGGGAGTTCTTACTTGGCTTTTAAACGATTTTGTAGGAGGAATGGCTTAATTAGCAGGGAGACCAGCCTTGCAGAACTAACACTCCTAACGTTGCTATCTTGTTAATACATTTAGTCACACTTTGTTTGTTAGTTACGAGGCAAAAGGCTGACTAATCCAGTGGAAATGTTGGGGAGGTGAGGGGGGGACTAGAGAGTGAGAAGAAGAAATTCTAAAGGTAAAGCTTCTGGGTCTCCTGCCCCTAGTTTTGGTTATTTCAATGGCCTGTTAGCATTGCTGTTGTCAAGTCCACCCAAATTAAATCCTTAGCTCATGAGTGGTGGTTTTGCATCATCTGTGTCTAGGGTAGGAAATAGAAGATTATATGTGTTCAATGCTAAAGGTTGCTAGTAAATGAAGAGCTAGGTAGAGATGAGGACTCCTAAAATTTGCTTTAGCTGAAAACCTTTCTGGTGTTTTTGGTTGGTCTTCAGCTGTAGGTGAGTTTGGTTGGCCACACAGGTGTACTGGGTGCTGGGAAAACAGCCTGAATATATAGTTGGCAGTGGGAAGGGAGGATAAAAGTAGGATGGTCCCTTCCAGTGGAAGCATGCAAGAGTGAAATTGTGTGTTGTTCATGAACAAAAAACATACTTTTCAAGAAAGCTTGTTTACAGGTTTAAATAATTGAAGTGCTTTGTTCAGGTGTTTGCAGTATGTTGTGGCTAAACTTGATATTCCTGAAGTAATGGTTAAAGGTGAAACATGACAAGCTGCTGCCTTAAGGTAAATATTGCTGCTCTGCATCAGCAGTTCTGGATCGGTGTCATTAAATTCTGACTTGATTCCTTGGTTGCTTTTTTGCCATGGTTTAGTGGTCATTCTCAGTACCTCAGGTGTACCTGTCTGTTTTTAGGATTCCGCTTTTAAACTATTTCCTGTGAATTCCTCATGATGAAGTAGGAACACTGGTGGCTGAGCTTTGTAGTGAGTGTTTTAGTAAGTAATGAGACTTTGTATAGACAGAAGGTGCTTTGTGTCACTTCTTTAAACACTTTCAAGAACAGCTGCTCTTCTGGACATCTGTGAGAGGACCCTATTGGGTGTCCAAACCTCTTGAGAATGGAGTTGGAAGAAGGGTAAGTCAGGTCCACTCTCTGTCCTCCTTCATTGGAAACTCTTAAATGCAGTGAAGCTTGAGATGGGCATGGAAACTTTTGTCAATTTTGTATGTGATGGGAGAAGAAACTTTGTGTGTGTGAAGAATCAAGATGAGAAATTGTTACCATCAATGGGGAGGGACAAATGGTGTAGGGAGAAGAAGAAAATCCCAAGTCTGAATGCAGAGCACTGTTTGGAACAGGACTGGGCCACTGTTTCGCTTTTTTTCCTGCCAGGAACACAAGGCTTGTGACCTAGAAGTCCTGTAATGGCTGTTCTTCATTTGTTGAACTTTATATCATGTTGGTGTGAAAATTAGCAGAGACTCTCCATTTTTCTATCTTGATATTTTTGTTTTATCCCCCCTGCAGTGTGGTGCAGCACAGATACTTGATGGAGGTTATGCTCCTGTTCTCTAGAGGTCTGATGATGCCAGTAGCACGGTACTGCTCTCCCACTTCCCCACCTGCATGCAGGGCTATGCTGTGGTGGCACATCCTCCACCTGGAGGATGGAGACAGTGGGTCTGGCTGGGCTGCCTTGAAAGGGAAGATGAGCCCTTTGCGTGAAGGAGATATCAATGGGGAAGGTTTTTTCAATATGGGGAAAAAAATCAAGTAATAACTTGATAAACCTTCTTGGTATTTTGTATCCTATAAAGCCCCTAAAGTCTCCTCACAAGAGAGAAGGCAATATATACAAACTTGGTCATAACAGTACTTAGGTTTTTCAGGTCTCATTATGGTTTTTTGTGCCTTGAAAGAAACCGCTTGCCTGGAGTTATTGTCTTTCCTTTGTTCATTCCTTGGTTTGAAAGCAGGCTTTTAAAGAGGGGCTGTACACCTTAGTCTGGCTGAAGACAATACTTGGATAAGTGCACTTCCAAGTGCAACATGCTGCAAATGCATGACTGTGCTTGCAGGAAAGATCTGGTCATGCCTAAACCTGAACTTTTTATCACAAGTGAAATGTTGTATTTTTAAACAGCAAGAAATTGTGTCTCTCCAGTATGTGAGCTTTCTCCCCTTTTTCCTCGGATCTTTTCTCCCATTCTCTCTTTTCTGATTTGGACTTTGTCTGTTTTATATGGAAATTAGCTGCCCACCTCCTGTGCTGTTAGGTTTTGGTTATTAGGAAACCTGTTGCCAGAAGCACTGTCATCGAGCAGCTGTAGCTGCCATCATTCCCCTCCCTCCCTTTCCCAGCAGTCAGAGAAACTGATGTCTGACTTTACAGCTGATGTCAGCCCTTCAGCTTCCCGTGTGGGAAGGGAGGAAAACTCCTCAATGGGCAGTCTTCTCTCCGGATATGAAGCTATGAAGTATGTGTCTTTCTAGACAGAGTTGTACTGTGTCACAGCTGAAGTGCTATGCAGTGATGTAGTGCTGGGCAATGAGCAAAGTAATTCATGATATTTCTATCTGTCCTACTCTGAGACTTGTGAAGTTGCCAATTTATTCCCAGACTTGACTTTTTTTGCATTCTCAGAAAAGCCACAAATTTAGCCAACAACGATTTGGTTCTTTTCTTTTAACGATTTAGCATGTCCAGATGTGCAGAGTTTTACATACTTCTTCCACCCATGAGGAGCTGTGGGACTACTGCATCTGAGTGTAGTTTCAGGAAGTGATAAGGTTTCTGTTCAGGCAGAAAATTTTACTTATCTTCTGGAAAGAACATTTCAAGTCATTTGCTGAATGTTACCTATTGAAAATTTTATATGTATCTTTTTCATCTGGATACAAAATGGGTTGTTACAGAAGGTATGCATTGCTTTGGTGTAGTGGCAGCCTTTTTTGAAAAAGCCTCGGACTCTGATGAAGAATACATATGCTTCTGGGGTTTTTTTTGGCAAAAAGTATATTTGCTGTGGTTATTGTAGAAAATACATGTTATAAAGATTCAAACTATGTTGTCTTGACAAAGAGAGAAAACTTAATTTCATTCCCTTTTCTTAAAGAAGGAAATTAATGTGAGTGGGATGAAATCCTTGTGTTTTACATATGCTTGGATGATTTTCAGTTTTCTTATGTGTTCAATTGCTTCATGTTTTACAGCACTGGCATTTGGATTTTCAGATTCCTCATGTGAACTGAGCTGCTTTTCTGTTCCTCCTCAGTTTCTCATTGAGGAGGGTTTGCTTATGGATAACTGGCATGGCAACTGAGAGTGGAGAAAACAAAATAGTCATACTTTATCATTTGGAAGGTCTAGAAGGAACTGCTGGAATATGTGTGATATTTGTTGACAAGAGTTACTGCTTAAAGTTTGTTATTGCTTTTGTGTATTCTATTTTTTAAATACAGTTTTGCACTAAATCAGCCTCAATTGCTGATGTCTGAATTAATGCATCAGGGAAGAAAGAAGTGGTTACTGCAGGTTGTATTTGGCAACACAATGTATTTGGCAACACAATGCAGAACATTGGGGATCTTCTGTAGGGTTCTGCTACCATCATGAGTGGTGAGTTTGGTAGCACCATTTCCTAGAAACTGCCTGTTAAAAGACTGTCCCATTTTGCCTTCTGTGTTTCTTGCCAGGCTTTTACAGTGGATCCTAAAATTTCCTGCATTGACTCTTTCATAACATGTCAATCCAAGTGAACGAACTATGAGAGAAAACAGTGTGAGGAAGAGAGAGGACGTTTTACAGTAGTGCATAATCTTTGTATCCATTTAGGGTGAAGCAAGTGATTTGGAGCATGGTCTTTTTTGGGACAAGGGTTTTTGTCTCTGATTTGGCTATATTCATAAATTCTTTTAAAAGTCTGTTCATGCAGACAAATAGGGACTTTGTCGTCTTGTTTGTCAGACTCCTGAGAAGGCTTTTTCTCCATGCTGACTGTGTTCCAGTTCTTAAAACCTTCTTCTGCAAGCATCTTTGTGGGTCTCTGAAGTATTTTCTGGACTATCAGAGCTAAGGCTTGACAGGATTTCTCTTCCTCACTAAGCTGAGGACTGGGAAACAGAAGTGAAATCTATGAGCATCTCTTCTGGTTTTTGGCGTTCTGCGTAGTTTGGGTCAGAAGGCAGAACTGTGCTGTAATCTATATGAGGGCTGTTAGAAGTAGATCAGCATTATGTAGAAGAGAAATGGAAAGTGGCAGTTTTGAAATAAAACCAAGGCAGAAGTCATCTACTGAAGTAGATGGTTAAAACCCCACCATGGATCTAGTTAAACCAGAGGCTGGGCAAAGAGGTTGGTTCTGGATGTTGGCTAAGTCGAGGTGGTAGTCAGGGAGAGAGGGCAGAGGACAGCTGTCGTGAGGACTGGTGCAGCTGAGTTGGCAGAGCAGTGAAACTAGGAAGAATTCAGGACCCTTTTTGTGGTGCTAGTGAAATCTATAAAGTATGTGGAGAAGCAAAAGGCAAATTTTGGTCTTTTAGAAGAGATTAACTGCAGAATGCCAATTCTGATATCGGAAGTGTGGAGTTTTATATGTGAAGTGAGTTAGTGTTTTGTTGCCATTTGAATTTGACAGTATAAGGACACCTTGTTAGTTATTAGTTTGAAAACCAAACTCCTCAAGTTCTATCTGGCTTGTTTCTGTGGAGACAGGTATATATATCTCTGTCAAATGAATAGCCTATGTGTTTAAACTCATCCTTTGAAAATCTTTGATATGCTGTGACTGACTGAAGCATCTGATGCTCTGTTTTGATTGAAGTTTAAAAAG
Organism: Dicrurus megarhynchus; assembly: GCA_013399195.1. Taxonomy (NCBI): domain Eukaryota; kingdom Metazoa; phylum Chordata; class Aves; order Passeriformes; family Dicruridae; genus Dicrurus; species Dicrurus megarhynchus. The sequence goes on along the minus strand of VXAD01005103.1, from coordinate 500,970 downwards.
GAGCAGCAGTCTTTCCATTAGAAAGCCGCCTGGGATAGGCTGTTCATATGACTTTTTGGTTTCTCAATAACAGCTTGTGACAATTTTTTTTTTATTGTTAAAAAACAATTACTTACTGCTATTTCTGAACTATTTAAAAAATGAAACAGACGTTGTTTATCCCAGTTCGAGAATAAAGGCTCCACAAGTACCGCATGTGCTACAGTGATAACCTTCCTTCAGTTCTGTGTTGGAGTGTTATGCCAAATGCAGTCTTTGTGCTGTAGTACAATGACTGACATCTTGCGTGTTGGGGTTCTTAGTGCTAACCTTTTCAGTTTTGAGCATAAATAGGTTGGCAATGTTTGATTTCTTCCAATTGTAATAAATGGGTATTATTTCTGAGTATCTTCTCTTGATAACTTTGAATTTTGAGAATGCAAAGTCACTCATTCTTGCATATTGTAAACATGGAGGATAGCAAAAGTCTCCAGTACTGAGGTAATTAAATCTGGAAGTGACTCTTAAAATGCTAGATAAATAGAAACAGTGAATGCCCATTTATTAACTATTTAAAGCAACTTGTACGTAATTATCAAATTCATAAAAATATTCAGTGCAAAATAAGATATCTGCAATGTACCTTGTGCTTTATAGGCTGTTACTTATGTGGTGTGTTGGCCAGAATCAGTCCTCTAATCACTGTCTACCCTTTTCATTAATGAGAGAGAGGAAAATGTGTGGAAGGACCAGGTGAGAAGCAGGGCTTAAAGCAGCAGGAGTGCTTTGACAATAGAGGGTACTGGGGCCACTGTACTTGGTGCTAGTGGTGGATGAGGAGCTGAGCAGGGGCCCCTTGGAAACAAATATGAGAAGAGTAGAAAGACCCTGCAATTCCTTTTCCCTGTCTCCAAAATTTGAGGACCCTCTTTTCTGGCAGTCTTCAACTAAGAGGACTTCTTCCTTTACAAGGCGGATGATGAATCTAGTTGATGCTTTCTCCCTCAGCTTGCCTGTCTCCATTCTCATCCTCTCAGCAATGAGGGAGGTATTAAATGCATCTTGGTGCATGCACTTTATTCTTTCCTTCATTTTTTGAGGAAAGAAATCATAGCCTTTGTCCAGCTTCCTTGGAGAGCCTTGGTCAGCGAGACAGTCCTGGTTTGGGGGCAGTGACCTACAGGGTCTTTCTCCCTTGCATGTCATCTTCTGGTATCTGTTTCCCATGAGGCTGTAGCCTATGGTGTTATTTGGGTTGCAAGTAGTATGTTTTGCTCCAAAGCACTGTGATAAGACAATTCCTTCTGTCTGAAACTGTCCCTGCCAGAAGTGGGTGGAGCTGTGTTGAACTGTTTTGTGTACTGGGCCAATGTCAAGTGGGAGGATGGAGGGAGCCCACAAGGATAAACCTCAATGAAATGTGAGGTATGGACTTGTCTTCACCCACAAGTATGCCCAACTTTCAGTTGAAGCATTGAGCTGACATCTTAGTAACAAAACAAAAACCTACTTTTTTAGGTTAAAATTGACATATGTGGTGGCCATTGCTTATTTCACTGTAACTGTGTGCAGATGGAGATGGGGAATTGAACCCCTCTCGACAATCACTGCAAGCTGACAAATGTGAAATAGAGAGCTCATGCTAATCAAAAAGGTGTCAGTCAAAAATGATCTTGTTTTAAATGAGCACAGATTTTAGCCACACAAATATTTGAGGGCTCTGGGCTGCTAAAGGCATTTCTAATCTAAATGAAATGAGGTGTGTGTACAGGTGTCTAATCAGTTTTGATACTGTTCAGAAACTTCTTGTAGATTTATTATGTTGAACCAAGTGACTGCAATATGTTGAGTGTGAGTTAGACTTTGTGCAACCACAGAAAATGCTTTTGCTCTAAATCTTGATTCTCAGTTTAAGATTGAGATTGAAAACTCTCCACTGAACTAATAAACCTGAACAGCTTTTTCATAGGAAATGATCTCAGTGCTTTAATTGTAATTAAGATGACATCTTTAATACCAAAACTTATGCACATGTTAAAAGTTACTGATTATTTTTCACTTTTAGTAGGAGTCAGAATTCTAGCTATTTAGATTTATAGCAAGCCTTTTTTTTTTTTTTTTTTTGTGGGGAGGGAGCTTTGTGTAAAGGCTTTCTTAATTCAGATCTTAAGTGATTCTTACACACATGGTATACAAAGAGTGAGCTATGTATTACTGTGCCTTCAACAATACTCCATTTTCCCCATGAATGTTATAGGATTCCTGTCAAAAGCCAATAAATGGATGAGTCTGCTTAATGAACCGTGTGAAAACACAGTTGAGTTAAAAAGGAATATTAAAGAGAAAATGTTACAAAGTGGTTACCTTTTTTAATAGTAGTAATGTCTTTAGGCTAATGGAAACCTAGCTGTTTTCAGTTTCTTTCCAGTTTGAAAGGCTACTAGTTTCCAAAATCAGTTAAATATGTTCCTGTTAGCACAGTAGCTTGCACCAGATATGTGTGTGGTGCTCTGAGTACAAAAACTCTTTGAAGAAGAGCTGCATCTTCAATAAGGACCATCCCTCATCTTCCTTGACTTTCTCTGAAGTTCTTTGGACTTCTCAGAACTGCTCTTTGTTTTTTCTTTGACATCAGCACATCTCCACTCTTCTCTGCCTTTTTTTTCTTCCATTCTTCACTTTGTTTTTCACCCTTCTTTGCCTCTTTTTTGCCCTTGTTTGTTCTTCTCTGCTCTTCTTCCCTGCTCTATTATGCCTTTTTTTGCAATATTGAGAGTATTGGGAGGTGGGTTGTTTGGAGTTTTTTGGGCCTTTTTTTTTTTTTCTTTAACAAAGAAAGTATTCTGGCTTTATTAAAAACAAACAAAAAACTTTTAACCTTCTCTGGTGGACTTTTCTTCCAGCTGTTGCTGAAACTGGTGTGCCCCTGGCTTATTAGGCTGTGCAGCTGAGGCTGCCACGCTCACCGGGAAGCAGGACATTTATGTTTGAGTTCCTGTTATTGACTGGCTCTAGAGAAAAATGCCAAATTCCACCAGACAATGCTCCACTGTGGGAGACTTTTGTGAATGCTGTTGTGATGTTTTTTTAGAATGGGATTTTTTTTATATTTTTAAATTTTATTTTTAGGGTTATTTTCTGGACAGATTTTTTTCCAGGCTCTTAAGCGAGTTTTGCAAGCAATTCAGAGAATGACCAACTTTGTCCAATGTCTGGACAGGCCTGAGTAATGTGGCACAAGAAAAGCATTTGCAAATCTTTTTGCAACTCTATTCTGAATGTGTCACCTTTCATCCTTTTTTAAGCACTGAGGATGTGTGTGTGTCAGATAAATGGCTTTGTAGTTTTTGGGCTTGGTTTTGGTAATTCTGGTGCACTTTGAGAAAGGGTGGTCTGCAGTGTAATCAAAATGAAGTGTAAAAGCAAAGTGTATTTGCTACAGGTTTGTGACATTAATTTACTTGCCACAGTTTATAAGAATAATTTAAACACTCAAGGATGGGCAAAACCACATTTATATTAACTGCAAAGATAAAATCTGTGGCTTTTCAGAAAGTGTTGAAGGCTTCCTTCACTCAAATACTTTCCTATCAGGCACAAAGCATTTAATTTGTCTTTGAGCACTACTTTGAAATCCCTTAGAGCTGGAATTGTTCCTGAGTGAACTAAAATATATTTCATTCAAAGATTTTCCATGTGAGAGAAACTTATAGTTGTGGTGAACTAGGAGTCTTGTTATGGGCAAAATTGTTTATGAACATGCTTTATTCCAAATATAAATGCCAATGGGTCCTTCTGTGCTGTCTGCACACTACTTTCCCCTTATCCACCCAGGGGTTATTTGGGAGATAAATGGGAATATCTGTTCCTTAAAATCGGGGGTGCCAGGGGCCCTTGGTTTTAAAGTCAGATAGTTATTCTTGTTGGCTTCTGTTGGTATTTCTATACACTTCAGTGCTTTAGAAAATTAATTAATTTTCAAAGCCTACCTATTATGAAACATGCTGATTATTAAATATAGGTTAAATACAGGTTGTGTGTTACCTTTGGTCTTACTTCTCTGACCCAGGAGAACGTCACTCTCCTTGAAATACATATATATATATATGGTTTTATTCTTCTTAGCATTATGAATTAATAGTCCTTTGCTTGTTTACTGCATGGTAATATTTTCCTGTGTCTGGGGCCAACCTGTGCTCTGTTAAACTGACTGAAGCACCAGCAGTTGGAAACCTTTTTTACTAAAAGCAGTTTTAACTCTCTTGGGGGAGAGGAGTGAAGATGGGATTTTCAGCTTGGGAGCTGGGCTATGACCAAAAACAACAGAAAGGGAAGGTACCACCCATCAGGCAATCATCAGTGGTTTTCAATGAGATAAGCAGAGGCTTCTTTCATAGCTTGCTTCCTTTCTCTGCACCTTTTAAAGGTGTTCAGAGTGGAAACCTTCCTGCCATTAAGTGCAAGATTATCTCTAGTTATGTTTTATAGATTAGAAAGCTTATTTTTCTTCCAGATTTTCTATTTAAAGTTCCTTTAGCATTGTAAAAACTTGTTACTCACTTTATCAAGTGGAATAAATTCAAGTGAGGTAAATATTCTCCATGCACCTGCTGAAGAAACTGCTGTTGTGGAAGGTTTTCAATAAAATCCTAGATGTCTAGGTAGCAGTTTCCTCCAGCTTTTTAGGATTTCTAGCCTTTCAAATATATAGCAACAACGTCCTGCTTTAATTTATGCAAACTTGAGTCTGGTAGTACAACTAATTTCCAAGGCCTTTAATTACATGGAAACACTAAGATATACACTTAAATTGCATTAAAGTTAACACAAACAAAAAGCCCACTAAAAATCTGTCTGTCTTGGCTAAAACGTGAGAAATAGCATGTGAGTTTTCTATTGTTCAGAAACATTTTATTCTTCTTCTTATTATTATTGTTACAGATAAGGTATGCATGTTTGAGGGGGAGGAATTCAGGCAGTAAATGATTTGTTTTATCCTTTGCTATACAGGTCAATTAATCTACCTTAACCAGACACCACACTCTAATTAGGAGTGTCCTACAGGAGGTTGTCCTACAGCCAGCAGCATGCAGGAATTAAAGCAAATTAGTTATTCAAGCAGATTCATCTTTGAAGCTGGATCTTCTCACTAGAGCTGTTAAGAATATCTCTACAAGCACAAAAGAGTATCTTTCCCCCCCCCTTCCTTTTTTTTTTTTTCCCCCTTGGAAATAGTAATTTCCCACTCCTCAATAGAGGCAAACAAAACTTAAGAGATAAGCTGGCTAAGTTTGAAGAGCTCCTGGTGACATTGCTACACTAACTCAAAATGAGTTTTTCAATGGCAGGTGTCTGGTACTCTTAATGATATTTTTGTTCACAGTTTATTTTAATGGTTTCCAAATATGCAGCAAAGGGAAGCAAAATTAGGGCTTTGACCACCTGTTCAGTCTTATGGGGGCAGGCTGTAGGTTCAAGTGGTTGGGTAACACTTGCCTCAAATAAGAAGAGAGAGCTTAAGTCATTATAATGAGGATATCATTTATAATGACAGTGTTTTAGGGTAAAGGTTTTAATATAAATGTGCATTTCTTTAAAGATAAGTGTACGTAGCTTCTTTTTGCTTTTTTGGAAGACCTTTCTCAAATAAAAATACTTTGATTTAAGGATCTACACCTTTGACTGAAGTGTTGAAAGTTACATTACCAAGACTGGGAATGTACAACACCCAAAGTTCATGGGCCAGTTTACTAGAGCTCTGAAATCAGAAATAAAATAGCAGAGCTACTGAATTATTAATAAATTCACTCCCCAGGGGGAAAAAAACAGTTGAATTCCTGACTGTTATTTAAAAAACTGAAAATTGTAACAGTTTTCCTAATCTTGCAATACTGCTAAAAGCAGAGAAACTTGCAGTGGAAAACTTGTGAAATGTCCTGGAAAATGTCACCAATGCTAGAAAGCATTTTTTAAGAAGTTAATTAAAACTGATTTTAGGTTTGACTCTCACAGTCTCAATAAGAAGCTGGAGCTTCAAGACTTGCAAAGGTATATTTCAATGTGTATAACTATTAGTTTAGAAACAGAAGCATTCTGAAAACTGTTCTGTTGTCTGAAAGGAAAATCCATTTAAAAATGAGACCTTCCAATTTCACTTAAAAGTACTGCTTTTCTCATAGCAATGGATTGGTGTAACAGAACAAGGGAATATTGATAAACACAGAGAAAAATATTGTTGTGTAAAAGTTGTGACAGGAAAGTAATAGTCAATTTGTTTCCCTTAGTGAGGTTCCTTGCCTCTCACAATAGGGAACCTTTCCCAAAATTTGATTTCGGTCACAACCATTCATCAGACCAACTCACAGCCTTTAAGCTAGAGATTGGAAAGGGGGATTTGAGGACTTTGTTCCTTCCTTTTATTTGCTTCGATAGTAAGGCTTTTGAATAATTTTATTAAGATAAAATATAAAATAAAATATAAAATGGTATTAAAATAGAGAAGGCATGTAATTTGTTGGATGTATTGTAAAGGCTTATAAATTACAGCTAGCTGGATCCAGAGATTTAATTTAGCCTTGTATTTTCTGGAAGTGCTGGCTGTGTGGACTGATTTTCTGTTGTGAATTGTTAGCAGGTGTTCATAGAGGAACTTGTAGTTAAATTTTAGGTGCGAAATGTATCTTAGGACAGCTCAGGAATATAACATGGTGGATTTTCACAGTATGATCAAGCATCAGATGACCATCAGTCTGTGTTTATTGCCTTGCCACTATTGACTGTTATTTTTCCAGCCTTGCCTGGGAATGAAAGTCCTGCTATGCTGGGTACTGTTGTCTGGTTTCCATTATTTTTGCTTGCAATTGATACGATAGGGATAGGTCAAGACAGCACAGGCTGTAGCTGATAAATTTACTTATTGTAGAAGTCTTGCAGAAATATAAATGGCAAGCTTTTAATTAGACAAAGCAGGGGACAGGATCCTAATGAATTAGTATAGATAATACTTTAAAACTGACTCAAATCTTGTAAGTTGAAAACTTTTTTCTGATTTAAATTTCATACTATAATTGAGTATTGCTTTGACTAGTTATACACTACAAAACCTTGAACCTTGTTGCATAGGTTGAGCTATGTAAGTTTTGGGTTTATTCAAACAATATTGAATTCTTGTGTTGAAATCATGTACTGAAAGGAGTTATTGATAGTATTAAAATACAGCACTGAAGGATAAAGAGTTTTGAAAAGCAGATGGTAGTTTCACAGGAAGGCTGACTTGTGTGCGGTAAAAGGAAAACAAACTTGCAGAATGAAGTAGGCTTCTACCGTCTTAGGCTTTCTTACTGGTTTTTTGTATGCAAGATTTCTTTTGTGTTTGTCCCTTGATGTTTCTAACAAGTTGTGTATTTTTCACTATAATGGGATGATAAATGGAGTGATGCCGCATGATTTCGTTTCTCACATCTTTTTTTCATTTTGCTTTATCCCAGAGGTCTATTTTTGACTTGGAAACACTTTATACTGAGTTGAGGACATATTGAGTGCACTATTTTCAGTTTTACAGATGTTGAAAGATTCCAGTTAGAGTGAAAAATGGTTAGGGGATAGAGGTTACCTTTGGAAATCCTAAAGCATCAGGTGTCCAGCCTTTTTCTTCTAAGTTTTTATCTCTTCTCTTAGCTGGGTGTGTATGTGGAATGACAGCTCTGTCCTTTACTAGTGGATGTGAGTCCTCTGAGCATTAGAACTGTTAGGAGTAGTGAACAGCATGAACTGCTCTCTGGATTAAACCACATTTCTTTACTTAGGATATCGTACCACTGTGCAGCATCACCTTGGTTTGTGCATCTTTGTGTAATAAATTGGACTTTGGAATTTTGTCACAGTTTCAACTTTCTTTTTTACTCCCTCAATCAGGAAAAATTAGGCATTGTGAGCGTCTTCGTTATTTTCCGTAATTTGTTCCACTCCTCTACAGAGGAATGCACTCCCTGCCACAAGCCCCCACAAAGGTGGGAGATGTCTTTTGCTCTAAACAGTTACTGACTTGTTTCAAGCTATTTTCTCTTGCTAACTGACTAGCAGTTTCTGTGGTAACAGGTAGTCTGAAGTTAAAACAGCAAAAGTGGTGTTTTATCTTTCAAGTGTTTGAAGAGATTTGTGGTCTTTAAGTGAAAACACTTAGAATAAACCTATCATAGTCAAATATTCTCTGTGCTTAACAGGCAAATGTGGTGCGATTAAAAAAAGCTTTTTTTCTTATGTGCAACAATATTTTTAAATAGACCTTGATCTTCAGCACTTTTGTCACCTTCCATATGCTTACATTTACAGGCTTTTAAATAAAAGCTTAGTGCAGTGGTGGGTGTGAAAGTCTAAGACTGCTGTTTATACTGTGCCTGTTGTGTTTAAAATGCGTGCTCAGCACCTTTGCTTGATTTGGCAGCACATCCACATGGGTGTGCTTGTTCTGTATGCCTGGGAAATTCCTGTGAGCCCGCAACAGCAGGGAATATTGAGGCTTCAAGTATGTTGTGGTGGCTGCCTGTCATCAGGAAGGATGGGGCTTTTGCAAATCTTCAAGGTCAATTTGTTCACAGATCTATGCAAAAGAAATTTAAAATTATTTATTAGAGAAGATTGGTATGGAAGGAGTATAGAATTGTATATTAGAGAGGCAACAGCGCAATAAATACTTTTTTTGGTGGTAGCTGAGATCTCCAGCTGGTAGTCTGGAAAGATCCTAGATCTGCTTGAGTGCAGTTGCTCCATTTAGCCTTTAATTGCTGTCACAGCGTGTTATCGTGAGTGAGTTCACCTAAGAAATGCCCACCTTAAATCACAGAAACATCTCTTAGAGCATCTCATTAGTCTGTAATTACATGTGCACTAGGGCTTGGGTTGAAACAGAGAGTAACCATGAACCAAACTTAATTAAACTACAAAGAATGATGTGGGCGGTAGCATCCTCTCTATTTTTATGCTGAAATGTTTTTGCTTGTGTTGTGATATAGCTTGTATGCAAAGAGAAATTTGGCAGCTTCTGGCTGCTGAAGTGGGGGCAGCCCACTTTAAGGTAATGTAATCAACTTGATAAGAATCAGTTCTCTCTTATTTTTCCTTTGCAGGCATCTGAAATTGCAATATATTTGCTTCTTGTCTGCTCAGTGAAATTCGCAGTTTGGTCCTCATCTCTCTCACAAATGCATCTCTGAAACAAATTTTCACTTAATCATCCAAATTAATTTTCTTGCACTAGTTGCTCAGATTGAACAACTAAATATTGTGTCTACTGGTTGTAAAGACCATATACAAATGCTCTTCCAAAGGTTTGGGAGGAGTGGACACCCAAAGCAAAAGCCTCTGTTCTCAACAAACCACAATGTTTTTCTTAGTAAAAGTTCTCCCTGGTATGTTCCCATGAAAAGTTTGATTTACCTGGACTTTTCCTTGTAAAAGCTTTGTCAGAAAAGTCCTAATTAGCTCAAGAGTTGAGCTGTTTCTATGCCAAGCAACAATCCCAGTAGTGTTAGAGAGACACTGATGAATGGTACTCTTTCACTGAATCAGGAGATAATTTTTACCATTTTTAAAATATCAGAGGTTTTTCTGCATGAATTCAATAGCCACTTAAACTAAATGACTATCTCATGGTTAGAAGCTCTGGACAGCTTCAATTAAGAGAACTTTTTTGCTATGCAATTATCTTTGCCAGTAAATGCAACTGCTTGGTATTCTTACCTGATCCAGCTCCTATCAAATATAGGAAGCTGTTGGTCAGACCTTTCTAACAGAATTTTCTAAACCATTTGGTTTAGGTTTTTGGGAGGTTTTTTGGTTTGTTTTTTTTTTTTTTTTAATGGTGAAACACTTCTGAAGTTAGACTATGAAAATGGCTGTATTACAAGAACTTTTGCATAATATCTGATACATGCATGAGAACATAAACTCTGGCAAGTATGGGGATAAACCAGAATAATTCTAACTCCCATTCTGTGTAGGTGATTACTGTTGGTTGCAAGGTTGAATTTTTTTGCCGGTTGGTTATGTTTGTTTTTTTTTTTTTTCTTTCTCTTGCTTTAACTGGTCTATTGGCTTTATTTCTAGCAGCAAAGAACACTTCAGACTTAGGAAAATTCTTCCAGTAAGATCCGTATCTGTGGCCAGAATTATGTTAGTCTTTGAGTGGTATTTTTCACTCTTACCACAAAGATCACCTGAAATTCGCCATTTTTAACAATCCTTAGCATTTGTTTGTTGCGCTGTGCCTTAAAGAAACTCATCTGGTAACCAGAAATGAAACAGGTACTGCATAAAGCTTTACCCAAGTATGGTCTTAATAATCAAATGGCTAGTTTACATGCCATATATAGTTTTAGAAACATTTAAGATGCTTTTAAAGTAATTATATATTTGACAGGCCCCTTGTGGGGAGATTTCACTTTGCTAAAATACATCCTACCATTCGTATTTTATAAAACAGCTTGTCTCTAGTTTGAGCTTTGTTTTATCAGATTTATTGGCAAAACAATTTTATGAAGACGAAACTGTTTTATAAATGTGGTGAATGACTTGCTCTTAAATCGACTGACTTGGGACTACACCTACAGCTTCCTTGCTGAGTGTTTACGTCAGTTGTAGTTGGATAATCTAAAAGGAAAACTAGTTTCTGGATTCCTGTATTCCTTACTGTAGAATCAAAATACTTTTCAGTGTTAATATGCTCCAGTTGAAAGTAAATATAAAGTAAATATAGCTGGCTTCTTGAAAATTACACTTGGAGAGTAGAAATTAAAAATATTTCTTTTCCTTGAACTTTGCATAAATTCAGTAGGTACATTAAAATGAAAAATGTGTGATATTAAAAACTTAAAGGAGCTGCTAAAAAAGAAATAAGATTTTCTGTGAAAGTTGATCTGCAATCATGTCAGGATCTAGAACTGCTGGATTATCTTCTTGCTGTTGGAGAAGTCAGTAAATTACTTTGGTTCTATTATAATGTTACTTTTCGGAAGCATAAGATTGAAGCAAGGGTCATGGTGAGTCATATTCTTACTTCTGTGCTTTCATACAAGCCCAAACCACTAACGGCACAAACAGATGTGTAGCTTCCCCCTGCTCCCCTGAGTTTAGTGATTTGATTGCTCATAATCTTGATCAGATTGCTTAATTCAAGGAATGCTATTATCAACTAGATTTCATTGCTGTGGGAATGTACAGTGCAGGAGAGTTTCAGGCTATAGGTTTCTTGTTTTGTTAGTTTCTGTAAAAAAGGGGAAAAAATAATTGAAATTATTCTGACAATGTCAATAGCTTTTATCTGTTAACTATTAGCCTGTACCCCTCTGCAGCTATGGAGAAGTCAGGGTCAAAAGCACAGCCATAGGAATTGCTGTTTTTCAGGTAGTCCCTTGGCAAGCAATGCCTACTTTTTTCCCTTATTTAACCCTTCAAAGCTGAGAGTTCATATTTCTCAACCCAAGTGCAAATGCAGGCTGGTATTAACATGTCAGCCTTGAGGTAACCCCAGCTGCTGCCAGCAGAGTGTTAAAACCCAGACCTGTTGTAGCATTGCAGAGAATTGTCCAGTTTGAAGTGCTCTTCATGAAACCGCGACTCTGCATCAAAAGAGTTCTTGGAAAAATCTCAGTTCTAGAACAAAAGTAAGAATTTTAAATAATGTATATAAAAAAGTTTGACAACACACAGTAAATTAATTGAGATAAATATTTATCTAACCATGAACAGCCAAAGCCTACAATAAAGGATTTTGTGGAGTTTTTACATGAAACAGGTCATTAAACTTACTGTTGCTGTTGAAGGGAAAATAAATGGTTTGTGTTTACAGGTTTAGTTTCATGAGTAAACTACTGTGTGAGTTTCAAAAATGTTAGATAAAAAGTTTCTGGCATATGTGTTCTTTAATTGAAATAAAAAAAAGCGTTTCTCTCTTTTTAGATTGGATGTCTAGACAGGAGAGGTGCATTTCCTTTTATTGAAGAGTGTTGGATGTTTTCTAAATCTAGATTAGAGATGTTGTAGGCAGATGAGATGTGAATCAGCTGTTTCAGAAAAGTTTAACAGGCATTTTTGTGTTGCATACTTACTGGTGTGCAGAAGCCCTGTATGTGTGTATGAGCCCTTTTCTTCCTGAGCAATAGTGCTGAATTACAGGTCTAAAAACAAATTTCTCCCTTTGTGTGAAAGCAGCCTTCACAATGCCTGCCTGTGACTTGCTTTTTGGGAAGTGTGGATATATTTTGCACGAAGCTGTCTAAATCTAATCCTATTTTTTGGTGATGGTTATGTAGATGGATGAGTGTCTTTTATGGTGATTGAGTCCTGCTCTAGGATTAAAAATCTGGCTGCTGAAGAGTTTCAATTTGGGCACTTTAGCGATGTTTCAGATTTTTTTTTATTGTTACTGAATATTTCTTATTCCTTTTGTCACAGGCCTTATTCAATGCTCTTCAGTGCATTATTTCAATAGTTAACTGAAGAACAGAGCATTGTTTGAAAATAGTAACATACAATGGTATAGCATTAGTATAGAAAATTAGTATAGAAAATAGTAATAATCTAATGTTCTAACATTTTAATAATTTTTTTTTCTAAACATGCCTTCTATCAACATGCATTAATTTTTATTATTTTAGGAGAAAGACCAATGCAGAATCCCACACTGATATACAGTGTTTACTTAAATTAACATGCACTGCCATTTTTTAAATATTCCTGAGTTATTTAGACATAGTCTTAAATGTCAGCATAAAGCTCTTAAAGCTTTCTGCCTGTGTGGGAAAAGTTAGCATATTCAGGTTGAACTTAAACATTAAAATCCAAAGGTGACTAATCATGGTAATGCGATTTGCACCTCTGCAAAATTTGGATCTTCACAAACATCTCAACTTGTTCACTGCTTAAACTTAAAGTGTTTCCATTCCTGTTAGTGCAAATTTTGTGTTATTATTACCTCAGGGTTATTTAACTTTTATTAAATGTGAAAATACTGTGTTAGTATCAGCTGTAGTCTTTATCCCGAATCATTGCAAGCAGGTAGAGATGTTTCATGGAATGCAGGAGACATTGTCTTTCAAGCCAAGTAATTGTGGTGATATAAAATGTCCATAATTTCTGCACAAACTCCAGAACTATTGAGGGAAGATAAAAGAGGAAGTTAATCTCAAGAATTTTTTTTCAAAGTTTTAATTGCGTGGAAATCAACCTGGGTATTTTCTGCAAGGAAATGATGAGTCAGTTAGTGAATGTGTTAATGTTAATGCTTGGGGAATATATTTTTAAAACTGCATTGATTCAGAATGTTGATGGCAATTGGAACAGTCCAGATTGCAAATGTAGAAACACATGTTTTCCAGCCTTAGGAAAAAGCAGTTCTTTAACATTGTAGTTAAAACCTCAATCCACAAACGTAATACAGATGCTTTCCTCCTATTGAAACACAGCACAAAGTAAAATTGCTTGGTGGTTTTTGTCCTGAGTGTTTTCATCCCAAGTTTAGACATCTGTATTGTGGGATGATTTGAATTTTCCAAATTATTGACTCTAAATGGGATTATGATGTAAAGACATTTTGAAGAATTCCACTAATGTAAATCAAGTTTGTCTGAAAGGCTTTTGGAAGCTATGGGGATAGGGCTGGATATTTGAGATTGAAAGGTGTCTAGGACCGCCCTCAAGCCCACTCAAAGACCTGTCCCTAGTTTTTCTTTTTAACTGTTCACTTAACAGCTTTCAAGCCATCACTTGAGAGGAAAGCTTTTTTAAATTGAGCTGATTAAGAGGTTCTCTTCAGCTCTGTGCCTCAAGCCAATTTGTATTGCAGCTGCCAATGGTGTCTCATCTTGCTAGTACCAACCCTCATTTTTTTTGCTGCAGAAGTGGGGAAACCTGAAACTTTATAAGCTGTAGGGATTTTTCTGGTAAGGGAGGGAAGAAAGCAGGCAAAATGAAGATGGTGGTAGGAAATGGGCCGGAGCCTGTGTTAGAGCATCTCTGTATTTGTGCTGTGGTCATCTACATTCCATCTCTGTCAAGACTATTAAGGAAGTAGAAACAAGATTAGTTTTTGTAGTTTTGTGACTTCAGTAGAGGACAGAATGGGAAACAATTAAGGCAGTAAGTAAATAAATCAATCATGGTTTTTACTCTTCTGTCAATTGTACTATGGGTGTTCTGGTGAAGTATCTGGTGTGCCATATCCCAACAATGCTACTTATTAGCATTTTCCTAATGTCTGTGAAAAGACTAGCTAGAAAGCTGGTTAAGGCCTTGTAAATCCTCTCCATCACTTTGAAACTTCTGGGGCTGATGGAAAGACTATGGCTTCTCGGTAATGTTGTACTGTGTTGAGATTGCCTATGTTATTTATTTGTCTGTAAGCGGTGTGTTGTATTCTGCCAAGGTCTTGTGTGATGAGTTTTCCTGTGTTTTGAGGCTTGGAAATAATTTTTTAAAAGTTTGTAGTTAGCATGTTGGTATTTCTTTATACCTTATCTGTAGTGTATGTACAGAAACCATTTATGGACAGTATGGGTAACATATAGTGGTAAACAAGGATCTAAAATGTCTTTAAGTGTGTGAGGTGTTTGGTTTGTTGGGGTTTGTTTTGGGGTTTTTTAACTCTTAAAAGCTGCTGTCTTTCAGGGATGCCAGAAGGAGCAACAATGTAAAACTATAATTATTCCAAGAAGGAGCTCCTGAAGTAATGGTTACAGTGGAGTGGTAAGAAGATTACATTACCACTGGTCACAGAATGCTCATTTTGTATAAAAACCATCTGTGTGTTTTGGTACTGTCTTAGGGTGTGGAAGTGGAAGTAAATCACTGTGGAATGAAATGGGTTGTTGCATGAGGGCTGACTTGCAGTAACCAGGGCTGCCCTGGCAGTATCTTTGTTGGTTATCCTATGTGTGCGGGGAATTTGGAGAGTTCATGTGTATGGATTCCGTGGATTCGTGCCTAGGGATCCTCTGCAGTAAAAATGCTTTCCTTTTCATCTGAGGCCTCAGGAGACCCGCACTTATTTTCTGCCTTTGATTCACTTTAGTTACATTGGCCCAACAATTTAACAACTTCAGAGCAAACCTTGGATTGTAGGACTTTGTTTTGAAGATGGTGTGTGAAAACTGTTGCATGCGAAAATACTTCGCAGTCAGTCTTCCGAAAACATTTAAAAAAGGCCAGTTTTTGACCTTGTTCTGGGAAGGAATTTCATATTGCTGAGTATTTTTTCAGCTGATACCATGGGCCACAATTGTCTCATCTGTGAGGCGATACGTATGCACAGCCTGACTAGTTTATAAGAACTTGCAAAGCAGGTTGCTTTGTAAGGAGCTATTGGTTGGAATAACCCAGTGCTTGGGAAAAGGTAATTGACAGTAGCACTTGGCTGGTCTTGTGGAGCTTAACTTGCCGAATTCATGTGTTCCTTACTGAGGAAGAGCTGCTTCACGAGGATGCTGCGGCTGAACACCTTAGGTGTTGTTTTCCTGCGTGGATTTGACCAGACCCAGCAGCTCCACAGCCCTGGCGGTGCTGTAATGCAGCGAAGGTGCCACGAGGTGGCTCAAGAATATAACACCTCGAGCACCTCTCGGAAAGCGCTCACTGCGCAGCCAGCGCTCCCCTGCAGCTTCAGAACCCCCGGGAAAGCACTTGTGCTGCGCGGTGCTGCAGCCTGCTACGCCGAGTTTCCAGCAATACACAGCTACCCCAGAGCATCGCTGCATTGCACACGTGTGAAAACAGCAAGGTCTCCTCCACATATGCTCGTGTGATGGTGTGGTGGATTTGTATTTCGGTCAAACTTTTTCAAATTGATCCGTCTGCAGGTGGTTTGTTACTCACTTTTATTGAAACTTCATGCTTAAGCCCTTCAAAGTAGAGGCTGGCCTGCTCTTTGTGGAGAGAGAAAATGGAAGTAATAGTATTTTTATGACACTGAAAGGTGAACTCGTTCCAAAAAAATTAAAGTAAAAATGGCCATGCAGCTACAGAAATAAACATGATATGTGGGATCCTTATCTTTTTAGTATGCCTGGGACCAAAAAGTAACTATAAAAGTGTCACCTTGTTTTGAAATAAAAATGGGAAGTTCTCAGAAAACAAGATGATCTTTCAGTCCACACAATTTCCATTTTGACTTAGTAAAACTTATTTTTAATTCTATCTTAGATACCAGTAGGAATGCTAAAACAGAAGTGGCAGTGGTGCCCGAGCTAGACTGGTAGCAGGTTCATCCCCTGTTGATAACAGCTAATGCTTCCCAATGCTGCTAGCATGGGATGGTGGGGGAAGGAAGGTTTGCCACCCAGGTGGGAAAGACAGAATTCTGAAGGTTCAGGAAAAAATGAACATTTCCAGCATTAAGATGCAGATCTTACAGATCTTTTGAAAATACTGACCTGTGGTGGGGAGTCCTGGGTTTCATTATCTCTCCTGCTTCTTCATGTTGTGACCACATCTTGTCAGCATGGAAGTAGTAAGTATGTGGTGATCTGACTTTCACCAGCTGCTGATATTTTTGGCACTGGGAATGCAGGCTAGAACAAGCTGAAAAAGATGGGAATCATACAATTGATAAAATCTTGAACTGTTCTGATCTGTAGCTGGTTGTTTAGACTTCACAGCTGGTAGAAAATTAAAGTTTTTGAAGTAGCCGTGGAAAATAATGAAGTGCTTATAGCTTATATCGACTACCATATTAAGGACTAAAACTCGTGTGGTTAAAATAGAGAAGAGAGAAGGAACAACAAAGGCACCTTGGATACTGAAATGCTGTGCTGTTACTCTAACATAAGATGATGATGATGGTCATGTTTCACGAATCACACTGGCATGGCATGCTTGGAAGTGGAGTCAGAAACAAGCACTTACTAATCTTTTTGAAATTCCGGTACTGAATGCACATATAGTGTATATTTGGAGCTCATCCAGCAGTAATGAGTAGTATTTTTAAAGAGAAGTCGTCCTGCTGTGGTCAGGATTTAAGTATGATGATGTTCACCCAAATCTTCTAGTTTAGTTTTGTGTCTGGAAATAAATAATAAAGTTTTAAAACTATGAATATATTAAAAAAAACACAGCAGGCAGCAGAATTCACATGGCCCTGTAGCAGCTTGCTGGCAGGACGCTGTGGTACGTGCAACCTGGCAGCTCGGGGTGGGTCAGCACAGCAGTCCCTCGCAAAGCAGGCTCCAGGAGTCTTTTCCTCCCATCAGTAAGGTTTTGTCCAGGACAGTGCCTGCATTTAAAAAATGGTTCTGGTGTCTCAGCTGAATGCAGGCTGTACAAATTGCTTTGGCACTGGTGATGTTACAATGGTCAAGAAACAGGTGGGGGCCTTAGAGGAACTGGAAGCTGAGAGCAGCTAAGTAGAACTGGAGCCCTTGAGGTGGAGCTTGTTTGGTTACACATGGGTGTTTGCCCTTGTAATAGACTAGTTACAAAGATCTCCTTTGTCAGTGTTAAGGGTGGGTCTGGGATCCTTAGCCCTACCATTTTAGTCATAGGGAAAGCCTCAGGAAGGGAAATAAGGTGAATACCAGGCTGTAGCACAGCTGCTTTGTCCTGAGATCTTCCTTTTTGAACTAGCAGGTTTTTTTTTCTTCTTTCACAGCAATGTGGTCTTTTAATCTCCTGACTAAAGGATCTCTGCTGGAAGCAGGACCATGGTAAAGGAAAGGGGAAATGCTGTGTCTAGTCTAAACCACAGCTCTCCTCCTCTGACGTGGCCAGTTCTACCCAACCCAGGCCTGTAATGAGGGTACTGGTGGGGCAGTTAAAGCTATTTTAGATGCCCACTCAAGATGCAGGCAGGGAAACTCCAGTCTCCCACTTGCCCCACGTAAGCACGTTTGTCCCACAGATGAATGGGCCTTCTGTTATTTTCCCAGGCAAGGGCAAATTCTAATAGGGGTGAAGGGAAGGTGACTCTCAATGTAAGTTTACAAACTGGGCAAGGAGCTTCAGCTGACATATATGAATGGTAAATGGTTTTATATTTGAGTCTGATATGGGAAAAAGCATTTCCTTCCCTGCCCTTACAAAATGAAGTCTCTTCAGCTGAAAATGGCTTGGCATTGGTAGTGGTTACACATCCAACAAGGCCACAAATAGCTATTCCTTCCTATTGGAATGCATAACAACAGACTCAAATATGGCTTTACTCCTGTAACATATGTGAAAAATCCATCCTTCTCTTCTACTTCCTCCCCTCCATTGTTTTTCCCCCCCTCTTGATTAGCAGCCACTATGGCCTCTTGGTACTACCCTTGAACAGACTTCTGCTAGTCAGGCTTGAAATTCGTTACAGGATTGGATGAGAACATTAGTGATGTTAATGTATCACTTCAATTCCTTGATTGGAAATGTAACAATATATTCCTTAATCATTGCTTGAAGATTTTGGAACTAAAAAGGAGACTTATTTGCTTTCAGTGAATCAGTTTTTCTAAGAAAAAGTTGCAGAATCAGAACCTAAAACTTCAAGCAACAAATAGGTTAAAAATTCCTGACTTGTAAGCATGCCAGAAAATATCTTCAGCTAAAAGGCAATATTGTTGTGGTGGCAACAGACCACCACCATTGACAGAAAATAATATGCCAATGAACAAATGATGACTGTAGATTTTTGTGCCATTTATGGAGAAATGCCCTGAATCCGTGAATCCAGTGTTGATCTCCTTCAGTGCCTTTATTCATTGTGCTTTAACTGCGCGTGAAAACATGCTTTTATTCTCACATTTAAGCAAGGCGTGCATCTATTTTTAGTACTACTATCAGTCTTTTTTTGTGATAAGATATGTATGTGTGTAAATGCTTGGGCATATATTTATACGTACACTATTTAACTTTCTTTCTTTAATGAAGAAAAAACTGGAATGCATTAGGGCCAGGAGGTGGTGGGGTTTATAAGGTGTGCCTAGTTTGTATACCAACTCCTGGAATGAGAAAGGAAATGCTTGAAGTCGTCTGGCAAACGTTTTAAAATTACTTCATTTTTTTTCTCAACCACAGAGCCTTATACTTGTGTTCTGTGTTATAATTGCCTTTTTCTTTCTCTGTTTTGTAAGAGAAAATAAAAAAAAAAGTGCATCTCATGCACAGGCAACTGCTTAATCATACCTTCCTGCCTTTTTATGGAAACCTGAAATGTTTTGCCTCTGGTGAAATCACTTTTTTTTTTCCCTCCTTAGATTGAAGACCAAGAAAGGTGACAGGAATGGTTGGAATCTACTTTCTTCTAAGACCGAAATTGTCCTATTTTGGGTTTTAGTTTATTTTGTGTTAGAGCAGACTGGTTTTTTGTAGCTAAAAGTTTTGATAGGTTCAAATCTCATGTAAATGTGGCATGTTCTTTTGCAAGTATGTAGGAAGGAATATTTTCCAGCGTCTACTCTGTCTGCTAAAGGAAAACAAGTCATTTGGCAAAAAGAGAAAGGAAAAACTGGCATATAAAAGAGCCAGTATTAAAATGAAGAGACTTTAAAGGATGCTGTAGGAAAAGCTGGAGTGTGGGAGGGAGTGGGGATTCCCCTTCCCCTCCTACAAGGAAACTAACTGTTTATTTAATGGTAAAGGTGTTTCTCATTTCAGATAAGCAGGTTAACATGAGAGCCCGGGTAGGAAAATTTGGCTGACTCACACGTATTGCTTCTGTTTTGTACAATATAGACTTGTATCACCACTATCATATGTCTACAGTCAGATAATTGATGTCTGTAATCATCTTGCTGGAGTACAAGGTCTCCCTACAAACTAGCTTGTTTCCATGTTTCCTGGGAAGTATTTATCACTCAATAACTATTTATGGTGTATGATCTGATCCAGTAGAGTTATGTTGTGTTGTATCATCTTTTCCTAGCTAGATGGATAGTGCTCTGAACTTGTGCTCTTTTACTTGTGTGTGTTTAAAATACAGAAAAGTGTTTGTGCTCTGCTGTTTCAAAATAATGATGCTGTAGATGTGTTAACCTTAGAAGCAAATATATTTTGCTTTACTGTTCATGGTTGTAAGGTACCCAAAAAATTAAAATATATGTAAAGTACAGATTTCTGTGCCAAGAACTAGAAGTAACCAAGCTTCAGGTTTAACAGGGGTGGGTTGGTTATTTTTGTCTTGTGTTTGTTGTGGCTTGCTTTGGTTTTGGGTTTGGTTTTGGGGTTGTTTGTTTGTTTGATTTTAATGAAATGTTTAAAATAAAATAACTTTTATCCATTTTTCTCCATACGCTGTGGTCACCAATTTTATTAAGCTTTGAGTCAGGCTTTAGATGTTACCTGGGGCGCTGCCACATCTTGCATGTGACACTCTACTCACAAATACCGTGTGTCTTGGGGAACAGATTCTTGGTGTTTGTGCTGTTTCATTGTGGGAAGGGAGGGTAAATAGTCTAAGCCTGGTTTGAGAGTAAAATATGGGAAATGCTACAGCTTTGACAGTTTACCTTAGAACCTGTAATCCTACTTGAATGACTTCAGGTAAAAAGGGAATTGTCATTTTACAGATCTGAGGGTTTTTTTGGTCGATGTGGACTTCGTTAGGATGACTTTTTTGTATGGTTGAGACATGAGACAATACCAAATGGGTGTTGATTTTGCTCTGAGCTGTTCCTCTACAAGGAATTCTCATATGGATACAGATATAGATAGATACAAGGATAGTTCTGAGATCTGTTATTGATATCTACTTGGAATTTTAAATCTCCTGTACTCACATGACACATTCTGACCAGGGAAGGATGGGAATTGCAGGTTTGAGTGCCTGTAAAGTGGTCAAGATTGCTTAGGCTTGTGGAAAGAAAGGAGAACCTTTCTTACAAATAGAGAAGTTCTGCAATGACGTTCCTCTTGTAGGAATTGGATAACAGTCCTCTACTTTGCTTTAGCCAAAGCTGTAGGGAAAGGTTTTCTTTTCTATTGCAGCTCTAGAAAGTAGTGAGTATAATGTTGGGAGAGGTTTGATGCTGCTATTGATAAATTTTGTAGTTGTCTGAAGCTGTGAACGAGGCATAAGAGTTTTGTGGATTCTTTGGAAATAAGGATGATGTTTTCCTTGCAATTGGGTTAGCAGACACCAAAGCAAATTTTTTTTTTTTACAAGTTATGTTTTATGTGATCTGTATTCTCCAAAATAAGCTGGAAAATTACTCATTCAACAATGCCTAACATGGCCATAGCAATCTCAGTACTTTGTGTTACTGTCAGAGGAAGAATTTGGGAAACATTCGTGTTTAGAGCATGAGAAGATGGAAGGGAGAGAGGGTGCAAGGTAGCTATTTCTGTGTGCCTTTCCAGAGCTGGTGTTCTTAACGCAGTGACCTGCAACTTGAGACAACTTGAATCTGTGACCTTTGTAGCTTCTCCCATTCTTTTCACGCAACAGCATGGTTGCAGCTGCTTTAGAGTTCCCTCTTTCAGAAACAAAAACTCAGAGTGGCTTTCACTGACATTCCAGATTTCTAAGGATAGTCTTCTCCCAAAATTTCATTGCAATTGCCACCCATCTTTTGCTGGTTTCGGGCCACAATTGGGCAGCCTCTCCCTTTTGTGTTTTTTTTCTTTTATTCTTCCCATTGTGTGAAGTGGGTCAGTGTCCTGGTGCTCCTCTGGATGCCTTTTGACTGCCTCAACCCATGCAGTTCTGAAGGGCCAACTCTTGGGCTGTGAGTGCATGTGTTCTAACTCTTCTCAGAAGAAGCTTCACTTGCATCATGACTTGCAGAAAAGAATCAACAGCACAGAATAAACTTAGCTGCTTCCAACCCTGCCAAGCACCCACTCAGGCTTTAAGATGTCTTTTCATACTGTGACAGTTGTCTTTGCCCATTGGGGCTGGATGAGAATTTGCAGCTTCATTAGTAAAACTTTGAGTACACCTGTTCTTGAGGGGGGGGGAATTTTCTTGTTTTCTAATTTGAGTTGACAGATGTGTCTGATTCCTTCTCACCCCACCTCACCTCATTTGCTAAGGAAAAGCAAAATATTTGCTTGCTGTCACAAAACCACCCACCACTACTTGGGCTCCCTCTTTGCTGGTGGGTTTGAGCCTTCCCTTCCTCCTGAACTGACTCATGCCCAGTTCTCATCATCTTGCAGTGTTTCACACTGGAAACTGCCCCCTGAAAAGATGAGGTGGAAAGCTACAGTAAAATTAAATACTGTCAAGAAGAAGGACTGGCAGTGGGTTTTTAAAATACAGTGTCTATTGTAAATCTAGTAATTAAGGTTGAGAATAATACAGATGAATTTATGGAGTTTTTTTACCTGACAACCTTTCTGAGGATTTGCTGTCTCACTTTTTCAAGTCTGTGCTGATCTACCAAATCTGATACTAGTGACTGTGAGTCACTGAAGAATTGGTTGTTTCTGTTTTGCAGCATGAGTATGTTCTTGGTGTTTCCTCGTAACTTAACCTCTGGTCAGTTAAAAGTGGAGTGTTTCATCTTTCATATTGAATACAAACACATTTAAAAGAAGATATTCATCTGCTGCTGTGTTTGAGAATTGTAGTTCTGACATTGCTGTTCTGTGAAGACTGTTAAATAATTGTATATTAATTTTATTTTGCTTTATGAGATGGATGTGCTTTCTTCTCTCTTGCACCTCCACCTTGGTGAAAACTTAACTAGTAATATTTATATAAGTCTTTTATCAAGACATGGGATCAGTAGTTTCAGAAACAATCCCTTTCTTTGTCTAACATGTTCTTTTATGTAGAGATAAAAAAATTAATTTGGTACATATGTTTCTTTAGTAAGACTTAAGTTTCCTAATTAAATGTATTTTTTTGGCCTTGCAAGACATAGGTGCGTTTAAATTTCCATCTAAAGCTGTGTCTGCAATCTGCATTTAGTCTTCTGGAAGCTATTTTCTGGAAGCTGCTGCTGAGTTTTGTTTTTTTTTTTAATATTCTTAGCATACACCTTCAAAGCACTCTGATGGTTTAACTAAATTTCATCAAGATAAACTAGCAGTTTGGCAGATTAAGAGTTATGCCAGTGCTGGCTTCCACTTTTGATATTCAAACAATGGCTACTGTGTGAGCTGTAGCTTTTTTTTCTCCTCTCTTTTTATTCCAATTCCAGTGGGGAGATAGCGCTTTATACCATTCATAAAATAGTTAGAATATTTAGGATTAGCAACGTGGAAGTGATTTGCAAGCTTATGTTCTCAAGTGGTTCAATAGTAAACTCATTGGAATAAAATGGTTCTCATTTTGCCTTCTTCACAGCATAGCTCGGCTTATTTCAGTAACTTAAAAGCGCTGAAAGTTTTGCTCTGATAAAAAAGGTTTTGAAGCTGGCTGTGAAGCAAGTTTAATGGAGGAGGGAGACAAGCCAAACCAATTTTGTGAAACCTTTTGCAGGCATAAAATTATAGAGATTCTCTTTCCTGGAGTTCAACAGATACTATTAATTGCTAATAGTTAATAAATAATTATGCTAATTATCTTTTCTCAACATTAGTTTTTTAGGATGTACCTAGCTTTCTCTGAAGGGAAGGGAAGAACACTATGGAGAAAGAAGTTGGATTGCGTGAGCAGCTCAAATTTGAGAACCTTGGTGTTTTAGGGAGCCCTGAAAGAAAAATAGTGAGGAATTCACTTCCTCTGGTGTGGAAGCTGAAGCTTCTTTATAGGATGACTTGGTGTGTTTGTGTTAGCTAAATTAATGCAACAGCCCGAAATCTTGTTCAATAGACTGTTCTTAATGGCCAAGAGCAGGTTTGTAAATGATATTAAATTCCCTTCAGAAGGAGTTGTTTAATGCCCCAGGAGTAGCTGCTGCATCAGAGCGTTAAGCACTCTGCACTGGCGTGTGGCTGAGTCAATTCAATCGTTATTTTTTCAAACACTGCATAAAGAAAACAACTCTTGCCTAACAGATAAACCCTGTAGAGCATGTGCCTAGTAAAATCATTAAAAGTTGAGATTTAGTTGATGTCTATACTAACAATACTAATTACTGTGGATGCAGACTGTATTCTGAAGATGATAGTGCAGATGGTTGAAAGAACTGTAAATTTTCTTACAGAACCTGTAAGAGGGTATTGTACTTTGATGATCTTAATCAGTAATCTAAATTGAATACTAAAAAAAGAGAAAAATAAAAAGACCTGGCATCCCTTGCTTGCAGATTTCCAACAATTGTTGCCAAGAGATGGTGTGCTTGGCACCTTCTGCGTGTTAACCTTTAGTCTTATTTACAGTGAGATTAAATGCCATTATCATTATAACTTTGACTTTTCCTTGGAAATTACACCCCCAAATGTAGAAGTCTCTAATGATGCTATCTGAAATCTGTGGATGGAGACCTCTTTCATCCTGCTGCTTTTTGCCTTTCCAAAGCATGAAGGCTTTGTGGGATTAATGTGGCTGCCGGTTTGTGAATAGGGTCCTAGGTGCCTATGATGGATTGGTCAGCACAGTACTGACCCTGATTAAACCACTGCTGCCTGTGAAGGTGAACAGAGATCTCTACTGAATCTTGTAGCTTGGGAAACAGGGTTGAAAGTGAAATGTGGAAATGCAGAAGTTTCCTGCTTCATTGTTGTGCCCCTCTTCTAGAGAAAAATAGAAGTTTTTCAGGTACTTCTGATACCTTTGGATTAAAAAGGAGTAGCTGGAAATGGATTTGATACCTGCTGGATACATTTTCTCAGTTAGGATGATTATTATTGAATTAATGATTTCAAACTAATACTGTGTTCTTCTTCACCATGCATATTTGTTTTGAACCAAGCACTGGGGAGTGGGAGTTGAAAATGTTGGAGTTTACTTGTGGTTTACCCATTGGTTTAAAGGGTCAGTGTTTGGAACCAGAGAACCCTGACATGTAAAATGATAAGAGCTTGCAAAGAAAAGGAAGATACTAGTGACTTAGAGCCTGTAGCTTTTGTCTGTCTTTTACAAATTACTTGTTTCCTTCAGAATTTATATTCCTGAAGTCTTAGACTCAAAGATTGAGACTTAAAGAAACTTCTGTAAGCACATTCACCTAACAAATATCGGTGACAGTAAGATGTGCAATTTTTGGCTCCCCCTTTCCCTTTGTGATTTGAAGTCCTTGAGAATCTTTTTGACTTTGTTTAGGGCTAGCAACAAAAAAACCCAAAGTACTCAGGACTATTCACATCTGATACAATAATAACTAGAATTCTTTTTTTTTTTTGCTATGACATACTCCACCAACACCTCATGTTTATGAAGGAAGGATTGTCCTCAATGTGGTATTTTAATTGAAAAGCCAGTGGTATTGCATAGGGTTTTCTTAATTAAAAAAAACAAACAAAACCTACACAACAAAAACCCAAACCTATTTGCTGTGACAGACCACTCTCAGTTGTCAGGCTGGGTTCAGGTAGGTTGACATGTCAGTCCTCTGTAGGAACTGAGGGAACAAGAGGCTTCCTTTTAAATGCTGATGAGTTGTTTGTCAGGAACATCCAGAAGGAGCTGTGGGCTCCTTCTCACAGGTTTCTAACTCAAGCCATCCACCCACCTCTCAATTACTGTCAGCTACAAACTGTGGAAGTTCAGCTCTCTTTAGCATCAGTACAGTATTTTCTATTTCCTTGACTGATTGCCAAGTTAATGAAAAGGTTTTGCACCAGGTTAGAGCTCCTTTGCTCCTCTAGTTTTCCTGTCCCTTACTGTAACTGGAGAAGAATCATACCAAGGTTTTCATGTGTTTTTGTGCAAGTTTGATTTCTTTATATGTATATGCATGCCAGCAGAAACAACTGTTTAGAAAAGATACGAGTGTAATCAGTTTACAGCGAAGTGACAGTGTATAAGCTCTCCTGTAGAATCTCAGTATTCAGTTGTGGTAGGGGAGGAGGGAGTCAGTCTGGTTTCTCCGACATCTGTTGTGTATTTTATATTTGCAGGTGTGAGAAGATGTCTACAAGAGAGTGGCTTAGCTGATGTAATTATTTTAAAGTTATTTTTTATTAAAGTGAGTGTTAATTTACAGCTGAACTTTGACCTGCTCGTTGTTTCTCTGTAATTTCAAACAGTGACTGAAAGATTGTTATATTGTGCCAAAACCAAAAGTGTCACATCAAGTTGTAGCAAAACATTTTCTGCTCTGGGGACACATTGGTGAAGAATTGCTGTTTCTCATGGTCTAGTGGTACCTTTTCCAGCCTGTGGTCTACCACTGGTGAAGGAAAGAAGCTTAAAAAACACTACAAACACCAGAAAACCAAAACAAATAAACACCCACCAAACAACTACACAAATGCTCTTCAGATTAAGGAAGAGGAGCTGGCTAACTACCTGCAGATGAATCATCATGTTGCTGAATTATTCAATTAATCCTGAGTATAAAGATGAGAATTAACTGTAGAACAGTATGAAGGTGACTGGTTAAGTTGGAATCTTGGAGGAAGTTTCCCTGCTTTCAGAATGGAACAATGTGACCTTCATATGCATCTTTAAAATGCTAACACCTGTTTTTTAATGCAGTGGATTATCTGGGAAGTGTTTTAGGGTGTCTGTGATCTGACATTGGTACTTAGGTCTTTCTCAGTCTCTATGGTATGTGAAATAATTTTTGTCAAGTCTATTCAAGTTTTAAAATAGGCTAATGACTTCAGGTGTCTTGATGCTGGAAGCTTTGCAGGAAGGTACTTGCAGCCTCTTCTGCAGACCTGTTAAACTGTGCAATGCTCTGTGGTTCCATCCCTGAATCTTGGTGATGGCTGTGATAACCAAGGCTGTGCACTTGTGGTGTTGATATTTTACTTCTGGGTTATTTCAGAGGTGTGGTACCTTATGTCTGTGCAAATAATTTGATTTACCGTGATACTGGAAGATTTGGTGTTATGCTAGCATCACATTATATTTCAAAGTACAAAGGAAAGACTTGATTACATTATCTGAAAGTTTTTGGTTTTTTTTTTTTTTTTGCTTGGACTGTTAACCTCTTGTGACTAGGTCTTTGGTCTTAAGACTTCCTCTTAAGAATCTGAAGGATTGTATTCCTTCAGCTAGAAGGGGAAAGACACATATTAATTATCCTGAACTGAAATCTTTCTGAGGAAGTACTTAGTACTGTCCTTATGTTAGCTATTATTGCTGGTGAGCATTAAAAAATTTAAATTTAAAACTTTTCTTCAGTCTGAAGGATTGTATTTGTGTTTATATGGTGTAGTTCTTAGCTGTTTATGAGGTTTGGGGATAAGAGCCTTTTTGTATGCTTTTAAAAAACAAAGCGTAGGTCCCCTTCCTTTTGTGCAATGCATGGAAAGTAAAATTAAACTGAATAGTTCATACCATAACCTTTTTCCCCCCGATAATTCACTGTGAAATATTTCACAACTCTTTCTGTGCACACAAAATATGACACTCTGAAGCTTGAAGAATTAGAACAATTCTAAGAATAAGACATTCCTGTTCAATGTCTGGCATGCTTGTATTTCTCTCTGTTCCTTGTCCCCTTTTACTCATAACTTGCAGCCTTTTTATGTATGATAAGCAAGGTCCTGAAAAATTGTATTTTTACTAGCAAAAGAAATGTAGTGCACCATAACATTTATAGCTATGGAGATACATAAATTCTACCTCTCTTATTTTTTTAGATATTTCCCATTCATGGGCAATTTGCTCAAAAGAGAGTTAAAAAGAAGTTTCTTTTCTTAAGAAATAATGATGAAAACCCTCTGAAAATGTTGCAGTATTCCTGTATTGGCTTGAGCTCCAGATGGAGAAAAGAAGTGGAGAGGATTGCTTTAGACAGCAAGCTTAATTTTTTAGCCTAGTTGTTGTGTGTCTGGTGATATCAAGAGGATATAAGGGAGAAGGCCAGAAAAAGAAGCAATGAGATGCAGTAGAATGTCTTGCCAACTGTTCCACAACGTACTTGATGATTACTGACAGGGAAAGGTGAAGGTTTCTTTTTGAGGCTTTTGACTGCTATAGTACTGTTCCCTGAGTTGGTTACCCCATAGGTCTGTCTTTGTTTCCATCTCTCTCTATAAAATGTTATTAATATCAGTAAAAGTCATCCATTAAAATGAT
Organism: Dicrurus megarhynchus; assembly: GCA_013399195.1. Lineage (NCBI taxonomy): Eukaryota > Metazoa > Chordata > Aves > Passeriformes > Dicruridae > Dicrurus > Dicrurus megarhynchus. The sequence goes on along the minus strand of VXAD01005103.1, from coordinate 472,949 downwards.
GAATTGATTGAAAATGGTTCTGCAAAATAATGTCAAAGATCAAGTAACTGAATGAGCCACGATCAGGGGATCTGATAGAGGCTGGTTAGGCTTATGTTACCTTAATAGCTTCTTCATTTTTTGCTCAAGCTTTTCTTCTGGATGTCAGCAAACCTTTTCAATTCAAAATGTGTTGGTGCAGCCACCACAAAGTTTCTAGCAATCTTAACATCAGTATGTTTATTCTCATTCTGTAAAACCATATTTGAATGTGCCGCTTATCAATATTTCCGCAGTTAAAAAACCTTTCCCCTTTTTGTCCTTCTCACAACAGGTAAGTTTTGCCTAGGAATTTCTGCTGGGACTTGTATCCATGTTTTAGTCGGTTTTCATTCCTGATACCTGTTTTCAGGACTGTTTGGATATGTTGCTATAGTATTTTATAAGCAACATTATGCATAATCATTCATCTTATGCTTTGGCAAAAAAGACTTCAAACCAAGTTCAGGTTGATTGGGTGAGATCAAACAAAAGTTATGCCAGAGGCAAAAGTAAAGGTCCCAAAGGACTGTTCTTTGCATGCTTTAAACTAGAAGGGACAGTGCAACTAAATCTCTGCCTCTTGTTATGTGATATTTTTAGAGTTTTTGTCCTTTTCAGGAGAATGACACAAAAATTGTGGAAACTACTGTGCAATTTTCACTTTAACTGCATGACATCAACAATAATAATTTGTTTTATTCACCCTTGCTATGCATTATAAGGGAAGAAAGACAATTTCTTTTAGTGTCTCGCAGTACTAGTCTAGCCAGTTGTATTGTAGGATGCATTTTTATCAGGATTTTCCTCAAGCTGTGAATAAACATAGGCAAAGTAAAGAACTACCTTATAAGGATGCTCTTAACCTTGTTATTAACATCTATGACTTTAGGAAAGCACAGATATGTGGAGATGGAGAAGATTGTAAAATAGAGTGCATAAGATATGGGTCTTCTGTTTGTTTTTCCTCTGGACATCTGGGACAGCCAGTCCCTGTGTTCCTGACCACCTTCTACAGAATGTCATTAGGATCATGGAGCTTCAACCTGGTGAACTTCTCCCAGTTTGATGTGAAAAGTTAAATATAAATGAAGTGAGTGTTTACAAATTGCTAGCTTCCCTGAAAGGGCCAAGGAAGCAGCACGATACTATGCAGTCATTATGATTCTGCATCAGTGAAGCATAGAATTAAGCCGTCGAGGGCATGGGGTGATCCAGTGGGAATATGCCCATTTATTGCTGTGTGTCCTAAGGGAAAACTGAATTGTCACAGATCAGAAAGGCATTTGAGTTCATGCATGAAATGTTTGTGTTCAAATGATTCCTGATGCTGTTCAAGAGCCAGTGGTGAGCCTAGCTACTGCTTTTACCTAAACAAACTACTAAGAAGACTGTTTTTTGCAAGATTACATAAAATGCTCTTTACTTGACAAGATATTATCATCTTCAATGTACTGTATGTATGTTAGCATGGGCGCATGGAGAGGAAAAGAAAAGCTTGGCATCCCTTTAGTAGGAAATTCATTAAGAATAGGTAAATAGGTATCTGGCACCTGCAGCTTTGGGGAAATAGTTTTGACAAGAGTTGTGGGAAGACATGGCATTCTTTATCTGAATAGATCAGCACAGCAACTTTCACTACAGATGACAATTTTGCCTTTCCTGCATGTCAGCTGGAGAGTAACAAGCTTAATAATTGCTGGTCCCATCCCAGCAATTTTGGAGAACTTTTTGATACACTTCAGCAGGATGAGCACCTCTCTATTCACTCCCTCCCTGGGACCCCTGCTGTTCACGTTCTGATGCAAACTTTAGTCACTTGATGGCTGAGTGCCAGGTTGAGGTTGTCCTACAGAAGTACATGAGAAAACCTGGAAGCGTTTTCTTTGAAGTTGAACATTCCTTCGTGTAAACCTTTGTCTTGAGTAAAACAAATATCCAGGGGAAAAAAATGGAATGTTCTCCACATGTATCTCTAGCTGTTGTATAGTTTAGAAACAAACTTTCTAGAACATCTTGAAAAGTTTGTTTCCCTCACAGATTATCCAGATACCTACACATTGTAATTCATGCATTCTGCGTGTATCCTGCTGAAAGAAGCAGCTTTGAACTAGCACACATCCTTCGAGCCTGTTGGTTTTGCCAGATTTTTGGAGAAACAAAGCAATATTGACAAACAAGATGTGTAAACACGAAGCCACAGTTTTTCTTTGGAAGTCTGCCATGAGAGCAGTGTGTGTGTGGCTGGAAGGCTGCCTGTGTCTGTGGATGGCCTGTACACAGCAGATGGCACAGATGACTATGGCATTAATCACAGCTCTGAGTGAATGAGACGCAGTGCTGTGTGTCAGGCAGCATGACTGACCTCTGGGAGGGACAGGGACAGGAAGGGGGTACCTGTGATGCCTTAGATCATGAAGGTGGAGTTTTGCCATCACCTCGAAGCAGTTTGTTGTAAACTTCTTCGTGGGTCACAATAAGACACATAACTTCCTCCAAAATGCCTGCTGGTGTGATGTTGTCTGACCAGACTTTTCTGTGAGGGTAGAGTAGAGTGGTTAAGCTGTTTGGTTGTATGCATCTATTGCTTGCCAGCATGTTCACTAGTACAAAAGCATTCACTAATTCTTTGGAGGCCTTGTTCAGTGTATTTCCTGATGCCCCAAATAAATGCAATCAACTGCTGAAGAGTAAGGATGCTCATCTGAAGGGTACCCTGTAGGGCACAGGTTGTAAAATCAGGTAACAAAAGTCCTGTTATGATCCCTCTTCAAGCTTTCTAAATGGCAGATAACCCTTAAGGGGAAGGATGGGAGGGAAATAGACGATGCCCCTTCTCTTGGAGTGAGGCAGAGGGACAAGACAGATGGTTTGATGCAGAGTAGCTTACTTGCCGTGCTGATAAAGAACTCCTTAAGGGCTGCTCAAATTAGCTTTCCATGTATGATGTACTCCAGTATGGAAGCTTCTTTTTTTGTCAATTTGGAGCATATTGTAGGGATTAAGCATTATAAGTATTTAAGAAGATTCATATGGTATAAGGTGCTATTTGTTGTCCTTATTTGATGGAGGTGCTGGCTCAACTCAAGCAAAAGCCACGTGGTAGGTGCAAATATGAAACCTGAAGACTATTCCAAATAGCTCTATGGTGGTGTTAATCTGCAATTCTTAACAGCATTAAAAGGAGGACCTGTGTACTTCGTTTTAGGAAAACTGCTTATATATATACATCTGATAATCTTCTCCTAATGTATTGTTGAAAGAAATGGGCTGTTTTGAGTCCCTGTGTTTCTGAAAATGAGGTCCCCTTACACTGTGATGTCATGTTTACATTGGATTTTTAGCAAAACCAAGAACTCTCTTACTGTGCCTGCTATGGAAATTGTAAATGTTTCTTAAAGATAGGATGTTGCCATATTTAAGTGCTAGGGATTTTGTAATAAAAAAAGTAGATACTGTTTTCTTCACTTTGGCATTTTTGCAAAACCTGCTGTGTTTTTTCTGTTAAAGTGTCCCTTGGCAGTTAAAGAATTTATTGATTTCAAAGAAGTAACGCTGTGATCCTGTGGTGTTTGGCTTTTGGTAGGAGTAAATGTAACAGAGCAGTTTACAAAGTTCGTGAGACAGGGAGGTTTCTGTAGAATTTCCTGTAGCTCCTAGGGCGCAAAGCCATTCAAATGAGCTGCAAAGAAACCTTGAGATTAGAGGAAATCACTATGAATACAGACAAAAATGATTAAAATGTGTCCCGTGAACTCCATCTCTCCACAGCCTGCAAAGACAGTTAAATTTAACTAGGTTCAGGTTTTGTGCAATAGCAAATGAAAGAAGCTTGTTTGTGGCAAGGTCTTTAAAATAAATCTGTTTTGATGCTTCTTAAAAGCTTCATCAAAGTTTTAAATAGTTCTTTTGTTTTCAGAGATCTGTGCAAAACTGCATAACTCATTGGAACAAGACTGGTGTGGAAATATTTAAACTATTGTTTAAAATTCGAAAATCTTGAAACTATTTCAACAGTTCCTTTGCCTTGATCTTGCTCTGTCCTTACCTTAATTAGGAAGCTGTTCATAAAAACCACCTTGCTGAAAGAATTATTTTGATTAGTGCACTTGAAGATGACACAAAGGGTTTTTGCTAACTCAAACTGCAGGTGATTTTTAATACTGTATGAATTGAAGGAATTGGTGTTTTGCTGGTGGTTTTGTGGTACTTGTCTATTCCAAATCCTGCTCCTGACAGACAGGATAAGCAAATGCGATTGCTCACTTTCCCTTTTCTAGTTCCCTTAGACAAGAACCTTGGCAATTAATGAAACTGGATGGGTTTTTTTCCCCTTTTGAAGCTGACAAGGGAAAGCTGTGAAGTTGGGTACACAAGGCATTTTATGGTATCTGTAAATATAAGGATGACCTTCTGCAACCTTCTCTGAAAAAACACTGCATCCTTTTGCTATCGCCCAGATAATCCTTATCCTGCTTGGCTTCTTGCCACCAGGAAGCTCAGTCCATGTGGCATCAGAGCCCTTGATTAGCAAGAACAGACACGTGGAACAGAGGTATTGGGTCTAATGTCCAATTTCAGTCAATTTATACTTCAATGTTTTGAACATGAGTGCAGTTATTATATAGTTAACCATCTTCACTAAGAGCTGTCTCTGCTTAGAGAGCAAGGTAGGCACTGTCTGAATAAATACTTCTGTTCATTCAATAATGTTTTACTACAGAGTTAATGTTTATTTACAGTTATACTATAGAAGATATATTGTGTATTTAAAAAAACCAAAACCCAAGTAAATCCAAGTAAAGTGTAAAAAGCCCAAAAACCCAAAACCCAACAAAACCTTTGACGGGTATTTACTCTTGCATAAAAATATCCAACAAAGGTGAAACTGCTCCTTGGCATAATAAAAAGATTTTGCAAAACATGAAATTCTGGCAAGTGTTACCTTTGAAAAAAAAACGTATTCAAATCTTTGTAGACCGTGTGTCTTTGACTTCCCTGTTTTTTCTGCATTTTTATTTTTTAGGACAATGTTTTGGAGGCATAAGAAGAACTTGTCATCTTAAAATTCTTATCTTTTTGGTTTTTTTTTCAATGAACTAAAGTGTAGATTTGTGTAGTGAGAACTCAAAATGCATAACATCCCCCTTTTGTGTGGAAGAAGAACATGTGTGTACACTAAACTCTGAGGAACAACTCCTAAGAGCTCTCTTGCTATATTTCTCCCGTGTTACTGTTTCTTCCATTTCTCCAGAACAAAAGGTGTTACAAGTAGTTAGGTAAAGACAGTAAATGAGTATGTAGCATTTTGGCCCAAATATTCATACTTTTCATAAAAATCTTTGGCATTTCTGTAGGATTTTTCTTGTTTGTTTTGAAATTTCAATCATATTTTTCACTTTCTATTCCATTGCAGAACTGTTAGGAAGTTTATTGCTGTGATAGGTCTTTGAGTTCTTTTGGTTCTTATTCTATCCCTTACTGGTGTAAAGAGAAATCTGAGCTGCCCAGAGCTCAGGGTGTTGATGACCACATGTAGACTGGCTGGTCTCTTGGCCGCTCTGAATCCACAACTCTGAAAAGTATTAGAATCCATCTTTTAAAGATCTCTGTTTTTGAAACTTGGGAAGTTTCAGAATCTTGAAATCGCATAAACAAGCAGAGTTCCTGAAAAAAATTGTTTATGCTTCAGAAGATGGTAGAACAGTAAAAACTGGGCTCAGTCCATGCTGACTGAGAGAGGCAATACCAAAGAGAGTTATGACCAGTTGTAAGGCAGGCTGTTTACTCCTAAAACTTGAAATGTCCAGAAGCAGAGTGTTTGCTCCCATGATTTGCAGATCATATCGCTGCAGGATCAGCACTTTTCTTCCACCCAAGCAAACATTGCAAGACCGAGAGCTGTTGAAGTTATAACAAACAAGCCTTCCTACTGGATTTTCAAATTTCTCACTATGCAAACTTTTAAGAAAATAAGTGCTGTTACTATGCACTGCTCCTCTCCTCCAACTAGAACATGCTTTCTGTTTTTGTGTTTATCTGTAAATGAACCACATTTCAGACAAAATTATGATGTCCGTATGTAAAACTGAGTACAGAAGAATGAATTAAAAAGCTTTTTCCTGGTCTATGCGCATTTACTTCTCCTTTATTAGGCTTTGATCTCATGCAAACAAGATAGCACGTGCCGTGTTTTGTCTCAAATAACTGACCTTGCACTCTGTTAGGAAACAATGTCTTGAGCTACACTTAAAGTAACAAACTCAGGAGGTGAGCAGGAGTGGCAGAAAGCCTGCTTGAGCCATCAGTGTGAGAGGCTGGTGCTACAATGGTGAAAACAGCTTTAACCTCAGCAGCTGCATTAGGCTGCTGGAGAAAGGGAAAAAGAAGTGGTTCTCTCTGGGAGTGAGATGAGTCCATTATTTCTGGTAGGATGAGTGTTGAGCTATGGTCATAAGTTCAGGTGGCCTCCCCAGGTTACAATAATAGCCATGTTATTACTGCTCTTATTGGTTTTCCACTCTAAGATGTTAAAGATGGCATGCCAAGATTTCATATTTTTCCTCCAGGTGTCACTTCACAGAATCACTCATTTGCCTAAACATAAAAGACACAGAATTTCCTCTGAACCTAAAATTTCAGGGCTTTATGGATTTTTACTATGACAATTTTGAACTTTGAAATTTTGATGTCAAAGTTACTCTTTTGGGGGCATAGCCTGCAGCTTAGTGCTGGGTTTCCTGGTTTCTGTGCCCTCTGCACTACGTTTGGGTTTCCACTGGGTAATGTTTGGTGTTAGTTTGCATTTGTTGCATATTGAGAGTTTCCCCCTGAGTCAGTGTGAGTGACCTAATGGTGCTGTTGGCGTAGTCTGGGTACTCTGAGGATAGGCAGGTCCAAAATGCTCGTAGCTGCTGCTGATTGGAGCTGCTCTTGCTATTTTGGAAAGGTGAAAGACCATCTGATACCAGTACCTTTCCGAAAGCAGGAAGAAATAGGGATGGGCAAAACAATAATCTTGTGGCTTTTAAAACTGTTATGGGTTTCCCATTACATACACTAGAAGTTTTAATTTTTGTCTGAAGTGTTGCCCATATGATTTGCATTTCCATGTTTATAGACACATTCTTCCAATCCCTATGGCTTCACTAGTGACACAGAAAAGTATAGCTGGGTTTCTCTCAAATCGAGAGTTGCTAACTGGTTTGTTTTATATCAGTGTAGTAATATAGTAGTATACAATACTAGACATTCATATTTGAAAAGAAAACTAAGGTGTTGTGGCTCATAACTTTTTAAAGCTTTAGAAGGCTCTCTACCAAGTCTATTCTTCTTCATAGTAATAGTTCTTCGGACATCTCTCAGAACTAGCAGTTATTTTGAGTATCTTGATGTTAAAGCCCACAGCCTGAGAGTTTAGGGGCATGAATTTTAGTTTCTTTTTTTCTAAAAAGCTATCAAGACCCTGACTGTTGTCACTGGGAAATTTGTGGTGTGCTTGGACATAACACACTGTGCCACAGGTTCCTGCAATTAGGAAAAAAAATTATATACTCAGTTTGTTGGTGTAATTTGTTTTTCCCAAGCTGAGATGTTGGGGGGAGTTTTGTGTGATAGATACAAGCTGTTTGATTATTGAAGAATATCATATGGGGTTTAGACTAAAGGCTTCATATATTTAAATATCAACTTAAAAATAAAATCAACAACATTGAGCTGACATACCTTCCTGTTGTTGGCTTAAGTTAAGCCAAACTGGTTGGTAAGGAGCAAACTTGGATTACAGAGGTTTATTCTGTTCATGTCAGCCTTAGAGTGGTGCAAGCTTTGCTCTTTAAGCTAGGGGTCCATGCTGAGGTTCACAGTAGAATAGCTGTAAATATTGATGATGTGAATAATGTTGTTTCAGATAAAGACAACTGGAGGGAGGGAGAGAGGAAGAAAAACCTGTTGCTGTTTTCTGTAACTGCAGTTGCAACTCTTAATATAACTTAATACTTTACCAGTGGAATAGTGCGTGAGGTCAGATGGAGCTCAAACTAGGAAATAACACAGTGATTCACTTTTCCAAAGCAACTTTGCTTTTCTTTTGCCTTTAAACAAATCTTAATTGGAAAAGAACAGAGTAATATAAGTAGAATGCTTTCCTTGTTGTTACTACCTTTTCCTCCTGCTTAATTTTATTCTTTGCACTGCAGTTAATGATTACAAAACTTTTGATTAAGTGGACAATCTTTTAAAACAAAGATTATATTTTTTTAACATTTATTGCTGTTTGACTTTTTTTGACAGCAGGAACAAAAGGACACTTGTTTTTATATTCTTGGCCAGAATACAAATCAAAATAGCAAAATAACTGCATTTGGAGGGTGGCAGCTTTAATAAATCAGTTAAATACTTCAGAGTTCATAGTTCTTCCTGTTTTCAGTATGGGGAATTTTTTATGAATGCTTTAATGCTTTACCTCGATTATCACCTTGAAGAGTTGAGACAAAGTGTAGCACTGTTCTTTTTATAGTATCTGCAAAAAATTACTGATTTCCTCTGTAAATCACTGGAAATTATTAGAAGTATGCATTTTTCAACAAAAATAACTTTTCACTTTATTGCTTTCACGGATTTTTCATTTTTAAGGAAGACTGTTCTGGAGTGCTATGAACAAATGAATAGTTGTTATGGACTGCTGTTAAAATAAGTTAGATGTTGCTTTAGAGGGGTGTGTATCTCCTCTCCCAAAGGACCTGTCTCCGTACTCCAGTTCAATAAGTCTCTGAAATAGCATTAGCATCTAGCTGTGCAAAAGTTCAAAAGTTGATGAACCAACAATTCATTGTGCAAGGCCACCAGTGGCACTGGTTCTGTAGATTTTAATGGGAGGGTGGATTATTCATTCCAACAAGGCTAAATGAAAATGGTGTCTGTGCACTGTTGGTGATGTTGTTGCAGAAAGGTGCCCTTAGGAAATACAACCTGCATCCTATGGATGGAAGTGTGCCTCTTTTTTCCCATATACTTTCCCCCAAACAGATTAACTGAACCTATCAAAATTTAACTTCAGCAGACCACAACTGTAGTTTGTAGCTCAAAAGGAATTGAGAACTGCTAAGAGTGGCCTTCATAATTGACACACCACCTTTAGTTTGAACTTCCACGAACTCACCTTTGTAGTTATTCCTAAGGGCATGGCACTAGCCTCAATCAATTTTGAATTTTATAAGTATAAGCATCTTTGATCTCTTCTGTGGTATGTGGAAAACTATTACACCTTTTTTTCAAAGGCGTAATGAATTCTGAATACTTGAAATACCGTGGGGATGTTTCTTTTCAAATGTTTATATTACACCCCTGCAACTGAGAGCCCTTTCTCCTCAGTGGTATGGTTGTAATACACTTGCATCATTTATGTTAGGTCTTTAATTCTTTCTCCCACCTTCTGAAAAAGCATTCCCTATACTTCTCCTGGAGCTTTAAGAGTAGTAATAAAAGAACCCTATTCCTCCTCGTCTTGATCTGTTTTTGCCTTGGTCTTTTTCCCTTTGTTTCTTCATCCATCTAGTACTTCCACTCCTCTTTGTTAGCAGAGAGGAGCTGTGGGGAGGAGGGAGTCCTCTGGATTATGAATGCTCGGGTAGGGCATTATCTAGTTCTTGAATCCAGGAGCTCTGTGGAAGGGTGTTGGAACTGGCTACATCAAAGAAAAAGGATGAAGATGGCTTGCATTTCAGGTTGCTTTTACAGCCTTCCCTGAATGTGTCAATATAAATTTCAAATGAGTTCATTGCAAATGGAACTTGCCTGGGCAAAATAGTGTAAAATAAAGCAGATTGGATTGCTAAACAGGCTATTGAGTTACACTTGTTTTCAGTTTTCTGTATAAATTATCCTATTATTTGCTCATGGATCAAGTCAAACTTGATACTGTTTTTATTCTAGATGATTTTGGCAAAGCACTGGCTAACTCATTTGTCTCAATTTCTTTACCGTGTTGGAAGTGTTTTTCTTTGATAGTGTGTCAAAGCTTATTGAAGTTCTTGACATTAACTACTGTATTAAATATAAAATATTGCATCCTAAAGTTGTCTCACGCTAGTTTATGTGTCTGTTTTCTTTTGTCTGGGAATTTTACAGACATGTTGTAAGGCAGCTGCAGTTGGAAACCTGCTGCTGTGTCTTGGAAGCCAGCTGAAGTATCATTCTTTGTATGAGCTTTCAAACTACTATTTGGCCGAAGACAACACAGAGATTCAAATCTGAGGTGCCAGAGTGTGCTGGTGAGGAACTGTTTTAACCGAGGTGGTTTATTTAGTCAGTCTTGTTAAACTATTTTGATTGTTCAAGCTGGTCTGACATATCTGTACAGAGCCAGGCCTCATTGTAATCCTACTTAAAGGCAGTTTGTAGGCAATTTTCTTTCAAGACTGATTTGTCCACAGACAGAGATGTGCTTCTGTCTTCTGATATTTTGTTGATTTGTTATAAACTGAATATCATTAGCTGGGTATTTTACATTAGCAAAACTCTAAGCTCTCAAATAAAGTATAATAGCACCTTAATTATATAATAATTTAACACCTATTCCTTTAATATCCCTTTTCTGGTTCAGGGATTCCTGTACCTTGAAGACTCTGTTTGTAGTATAAATGCAAATCAGTTGCTTTGATAGTAGAATTTATATGCGTAATATAGTCTCCTATGGATAAAATTTTAAACCACTTTACAGAGCTTATTTATTAACATTTACTCCCTGACCTCATTAGGAGAAGATGGAAACTGTGCTGTCCTTACCAGCTGCAAACTCTTTGAGGCTTTGATGGCTGTTGTGATTGCCATTCACACTGACAGGCTGCTGTACTGAAAAGAAAAGGAAGGGAAACGTGAACCCTGGGGCCGCGTGCGATACGGTATCGCAGCGCAGGACAGCGCGGACCTGCACTGTGTGCAGATTACCAGACAGTAAATCAGCTGTGCTGTGCCAGAGCCAGAAAGCAGGAGCTTTCACACTTGCTGCCTGTTTCCCACTCATTGTAAAGCCCTGCCCTATCACTTGATAGACCTGGAAAGGAAGCGCAGAGGAAGCAAGTGCCACTGCTGGTTCAAAATGTTCCAGGGTGACTGGAAACTCTGAGCAATGACCTGGGTGAGAAGAACAAGACCTTATTGACAGGGTTCAATCCTAGTTAAGTCTGTTTCCCATCAACTTCCTAGGTAATCACAGCCTTTCTTTTTTCATCTCCTTTGCACTCTCTGGGTCTCCCAGTTTTTCGCCTCCTTTTTTATTTTATTTATATTTGTTTGTTGTAGTGGACTGAGCAACCGAGGAGAACTAGGGAGTTTTCCCCTCTGTGCTAAATCCTGGAGGAATTGCTAATGAGAAAGATGACAAAAGCATTAAAAGTAGCTGTTATCTCCCCCTTTGCACCCACATTCGATTTTCCATCAAATATTCTTTGAATTTATCCTTTCAGTAGAATCTTGTTATTGTCATTTGATGCGCATATTGTTCCAGTGAAGCCGTGGCACATGTGGTTTGCTATTTTCCTGATTAACTGGTGTCATAGGCTGGTGACTGCTTTTTCAGGGCTATAGCCCTGTAAAGATTTGTGCACGCACTCGTGTACATGTAGTGGGAGAAGGACATAAGCTGACACTTTCTTGGTTTTAAGCTCTTCTAGACTGTGTGAGACTTTATGAAGCATTTATACCATAAAGTAATTCTTTTACTAATGCTGCAGTTTTAAACATAGAGCAACGTGCACTGTACTGTGCCATTTTGCATACATGTACCCAGGATTTTGCCATCAATGCAGTAAGCAATTTCCCCTGGTAGCCCTGCTCCTGTAGGGCCTCCAAGTACATCTAAAATTTCTTACTTTACTGGGTTATTCTTCTTAGGCTCTCTATGAGACAACAGAAGTTAATTTAATCTGGGGTAAAAAAAAGGTTGTTTTCTGGAGCAACATGTTTTTAAGGGATGATCAGAAAGATATCTGTTTAGTTTTGCCCTTAAATATCTCTGGCCATGATCACGACAGAGCAGAGCCACATAACAGGGTTTAAACCGGTAAGCATAGGTGGCATCTCATTGTTTTTATGGTGTTTTTGTAGCAAGTCGTTTGGGTCTGGTGGAATACATTCGCATATTAAAGGAACAACCAATTCAAGAAGTCAGTGAAAGCTGCAGACTTTGGGTGTGGGTAATATTCACTGAATGGCTAGTGAGAACTCTTTTGGAGGGGTAAACTTTACTGGGTCTCTGATGGTGTGTGCACATTTATAAAGACGATATGACTTACTGTTTTTGGTAATCCTGGCAATAGCTGTGCCAGGAAAATCCTCTTATTTCAGGAAAACATGTGCTAGCATGTGTTTTAAAGTATTTGCTTTTGAGGAGCTTAATAATTTAAGTTTGACAAAGATTTCAAAGGGGAAAAGAAAAAGAGAAAAATCCCTGAAATTAAATGACACAAATTCTCAACCTTCAATGATATGTATATAAAATATGAAAATGGCTTTTATTCTGTAGTTTAAATATAAGGTGTGCTAGGGATATTTTTGAAAACTCAGTAGGTCAGGCAGGGCAGAATTATTGCTGCCTTCAGAAGCTTTGTGGAAGGAGTGCCTGTGCAAGGGAGACGCCAGCGTGACAAGGTGCTACAGAGGCACATTGGTTTGCAGAGAATGCCAAGCTTGTACTATTTTTTAAATATGTTTCTCCTTCCCTATCTCCAAAATAGTTCAAATTCAATGACCGGGGTTAGGATATTTTGGAAAGATAATCCCTAGGCACTTTATAATGGAACTTGGGAAGAGATTCAAGAGATGGGAGTTCTCAACCAGCATTTGTAAGCAAGTCATCTTAGTATACTGCTTCGTAGTCTAAAATTAACTAAAGAGAGTCTGTAGTATTTTTAGGTCGGTGTATGAATCTGGAGAAATCAAAGTATGTGCTTGTTACCCAGTCTACTCACTATGAGTTTTTTTCTTCCCTCTTTTGAGATCTTAAGCGGTCCAAATCTCCCAGGCCTATTCAATGTGTTTCTAACATTTTCCTATATCTTACTCTTCCCAGGATGGATCGTACTTGGCTGAGTTCCTGTTGGAAAAAGGCTACGAGGTGAGTGACTCGGTGACTGGCTACAGGCTGATGGAGTCGTTTGGATGCTGCAGCTCCAGCCCGCTTCCTCTGCTTCTGTCCTTCTCTGTGTATGTTTTCCACTCCAGTCCTAGATAACAAATCAAAACTCCGGAGAGGAATGTGCAGCATGGCCTGTAATCATGCCAGGTTATTGTACTATTTATCATCTAATGTCCACTGGTGGATTCCCTCTTCTCCTCGGGGTATAGCTGCTTTGCATGTTTCCCGCCAGCTCAGATAAGCAGCGGCCTGTGTGAGCCAAAACTGTAAGGAATTAGGGAATAATTTATGATGCAATGTACCACATAAAGGAATAAGAATCTCTTGTTTGTTCTCTTTCCACAGTAAAGTCCCTTTTATTTTGGCAGTTTTACTTCAGCAGTGAAAATCGTGCATTTTGCTTTCTCTGTTTAAAAAGAAAAAAACAAACCCTAAAATGAAAACCAAACAACAAACCCCAAACAAGTTGTACTTTGCGACAGTTACTGTCTACATTTTCTCTTGGATTAATTAATTATTGCTTAGCATGTGATTTTTGCTTACTTTTTACTTGAAATAAGGGGAGTCTGATTCCTTCTTGCTGCATAATTTTCCCTGGCAAAAATCACATTTCTTGTGGTCCAGCAAAGCAACAATCACATTGTTGCTATTGTTATGGTATGACTTGATGGGTTTGAACTGATGTGGGCATAAATGTAAGAATATTTGCTTTCTTGGTCATGAAAAATGCTTCCAAAATGTATGATAATGGAAAGAAATGGAGTGGTCAAAATAATCTCCCCACAATGTAGTATTTTCTGGGGTTTTAGTAAAAGTTAGTGCTTGTTTTAATATTGAATTTTATTCCTTCTGTTGTAATACTGCTTCATAGCTTAGTGAGAAATCTCTTCTCAACCAGTCTGTGCTTTCCATACTTTTGTACCAGGTTAATCTTGCCGTGCTTATTCCATCCTTTCTCTTGCTTTATTGATTGATTTGCTTATTGAAGGTGGTTTTTCAGTGTTGTAAATTGATTATTTTTTACTATTTCTCCATTTCATTTGGGGATGAGAGCTATCATTGTTGTTGCTTCTGCTCCTTTGCAGGCAAAAGCAAATGTTCTTTCCTAGTCTATAATGAAGTTAGGAACTGCCAACAGCAAATGAACTCTAACTCTTTCAACAATACAAAGGTTACTATAATTGGGTAGAGATTTTTTTCTTCTGTTCTTCAGCTCTCCATCAATTTCTTGGAATTCATTCCTTTGTTCCCATTTAGAAACCTCTGTTCCTAGATAACTGAACACAAGAGTGCATGCGATAACTGATTGCCTCCCTAACTGGGATGCTTCATTTGACTTTTTTTTTTTT